>ONZH01023346.1:0-170779 GCA_900303285.1 Rhinella marina
TCCACAAAATTTTTAACAGGTCTCACCTCTTGGGCCTCCACATAAATTTACAAAATCAAGGTCTCACCTCTTGGGCATCCACAAAATTTTTAACAGGTCTCACCTCTTGGCCTCCACATAATTTTATCAAGGGTCTCACCTCTTGGGCATCACAAAAACATTTTTAACAAGGTCTCACCTCTTGGGCCTCCACAAAATGTTTTAAGAGTCTCACCTCTTGGGCCTCCACAAAATTTTAAGAGGTCTCACCTCTTGGGCCTCCACAAAATTTTAAGAACCTCTTGGGGCCTCCACATCACTCACCTCTTGGGCCTCCACAAAATCTTATCAAGGTCTCACCTCTTGGGCCTCCACAAAATTTTTCAACAGGTCTCACCTCTTCTCTTTTTAACAGGCCTCCACATAAATTTATCAAGGTCTCACCTCTTGGGCATCCACAAAATTTTTAAGCGGTCTCACCTCTTGGGCCTCCACATAATTTTATCAAGGTCTCACCTCTTGGGCATCCACAAAATTTTAAACAGGTCTCACCTCTTGGGCCTCCACAAAATGTTTAAGAGGTCTCACCTCTTGGCCTCCACAAAATTTTATCAAGGTCTCACCTCTTGGGCCTCCTCAACATTTTTAACAGGTCTCACCTCTTTAGCCTCCACACAATTTTAAGAGGTCTCACCTCTTTGGCCTCCACATAATTTTTAAGCGTCTCACCTCTTGGGCCTCCACATAATTTTTAAGAGGCCTCACCTCTTGGGCCTACAAACAATTTTAAGAGGTCTCACCTCTTTAGCCTCCACACAATTTTTAACGGGTCTCACCTCTTGGGCCTCCACATAATTTTAAGAGGTCTCACCTCTTGGGCCTCCACAAAATGTTTAAGAGGTCTCACCTCTTGGCCTCCACATAATTTTTAAGAGATCTCACCTCTTGGGCCTCCACATAATTTTAAGAGGTCTCAGCTCTTGGGCCTCCACATAATTTTTAAGAGGTCTCACCTCTTTAGCCTCCACACAATTTTTAAGACGTCTCACCTCTTGGGCCTCCACAAAATTTTCCATGAGCCTCTGGCCAGCCCACGGCCTCTTCCTGCCTTTTGCGGTCCTACGCATCCCTCAACATCCCCACTGCTTTACCTGCTAGACATGACACTGGGCCAGGTCGGGTCACTGACATCTCTAGCGCCAACAATTTGGGCATTTTAAGGCTTCTGCATGTGTTTGAGTTGTTTTTACATTTTAAAGAAGACATGTCTGACCACATCTCACACACACACAATGACAATTAGGGGTGGGGTCTATTTGCTTTCCCCCTTGCCTATGCCATCTGTGGTTGTCATAGGCAACGTGATTTAAGGGTGCAGAATTTCATCTTCTTTTTTGTCTAGTTTGGCTTGGGGTCCATGGCAATGTAGAGGAAAGAAGGTTTCCTTGTATGGTCTCACTTTACAGAGAGGTTAGATTGTCTTTGGAGTGTATTGTTGAGAGGCTGTGATAGTGGCGTAATAGTGCGACTTGGGCGCGTTATATGCACCCAGACATGCTTCCCCTGCTGTCCCAGTTGCATTCCAGCAGTGTTGGCATCCTTTTCTGAGGTTTCAGGGTGGACTTGGTGACCTCCAAGTGGTCGAATTGAGATTTCCAAGTGGCGAGCATTTTTTTCCCATAGACTTTAATGGGATTCGATATTCGGTCGAATAGTCGAATTTCGCTGTCTATTCGAATCGAATTTCGAACTTTCGAATATTTCACTACTCGCTCATCTCTAGTAATAATAAAACTGAAAAGTTGGGCGTGCAAAATTTTTCGGCCCATTTAGTTTCAGTTCAGAAAACTCACTCCAGAAGTTCATTGAGGATCTCTGAATGATCCAATGTTGTCCTAAATGACTGATGAAGATAAATAGAATCCACCTGTGTGTAATCAAGTCTTCGTATAAATGCACCTGCTCTGTGATAGTCTCAGGGTTCTGTTTAAAGCACAGAGAGCATCATGAAGACCAAGGAACACACCAGGCAGGTCCGTGATACTGTTGTGGAGAAGTTTAAAGCCGGATTTGGATACCAAAATATTTCCCAAGCTTTAAACATCCCAAGGAGCACTGTGCAAGCAATCATATTGTAAATGGAAGGAGTATCAGACCACTGCAAATCTATCAAGACCCGGCCGTCCCTCTAAACTTTCATCTCAAACAAGGAGAAGACTGATCAGAGATGCAGCCAAGAGGCCCATGATCACTCTGGATGAACTGCAGAGATCTACAGCTGAGGTGTGAGAGTCTGTCCATAGGACAACAATCAGTCAAACACTTCACAAATCTGGCCTTTATGGAAAAGTGGCAAGAAGAAAGCCATTTCTCAAAGATATCTATAAAAGGTCTTGTTTACAGTTTGCCACAAGCCACCTGGGAGACACACCAAACATGTGGAAGAAGGTGCTCTGATCAGATGAAACCAAAATCGAACTTTTTGGGAACAATGCAAAATGATATGTTTGGCATAAAAGCAACACAGCGCATCACCCTGAACACACCATTTCCACTGTCAAACATGGTGGTGGCAGCATCATGGTTTGGGCCTGCTTTTTATCAACAGGGACAGGGAAGATGGTTAAAATTGATGGGAAGATGGATGGAGCCAAATACACGATCATTCTGGATGAAAACCTGTTGGAGTCTGCAAAAGACCTGAGACTAGGACGGAGATTTCTCTTCCAACAAGACAATGATCCCAAACAAAAAGCAAAATCTACAATGGAATGGTTCAAAAATAAACGTATCCAGGTCTTAGAATGGCCAAGTCAAAGTCCAGACCTGAATCCAATTGAGAATATGTGGAAAGAGCTGAAAACTGCTGTTCACAAATGCTCTCCATCCAACCTCAAAGAGCTTGAGCTGTTTTGCAAGGTAGAATGGGCAAGAATTTCAGTCTCTAGATGTGCAAAACTGATAGAGACATAACCTTATGCGACTTGCAGCTGTAATCACAGCAAAAGGTGGTGCAACAAAGTATTAATGCAAGGGGGCCGAATAATTTTGCACGCCCCACTTTTCAGTTTTATTATTACAAAAAAGTTTAAATGATCCAATAAATTTCGTTCCACTTCACAATTGTGACCCACTTGTTGATTCTTCACCAAAAATTTAAAATGTTATATCTTTTTGTTTGAAGCCTAAAATGTAGCAAAAGGCTGAAAAGTTCCACGGGGCCTAATACTTTCGCAAGGCACTGTATCATTTTTGCGTGAGACTTCTTTTTATTTTGCTAGTAGTTCAACAAACATCATGGTGTGTATGGATCAAGGCTCAAATTTAGATACTTCAAACCTTGTAATTTACATTTTACATAAATATATTCACCCATTCCCCTATGAAATATGGAAGGCATTTGGGATTAAGGTGTTTTCCATTTTGCATTAACATCCTTTATGAGGGTAACTGTAATCTTGTTGCTCATTGTTTTACCTGTATTACTTATATCCTCTGTTCTGTGACCATGTCCATGATGCTCTGTCTTATTACCATTGATGCTATGTCCATGGGCATGTCAATAATAGAGGAGTGTCTATGTGACTAGCTGGGTGGGAGGAGCTATAAATTAGCTGGGTGTTGTTAGGGGCGGTGCTAGAGCTGTGGTAGAGAAAGAAGAAGTGCATCATGGGTTTGGTTGGATACAGCAACAGGAAGTGCTACATACAGGATGTAATAAACCAGAGGGATTGGTTTACATGGTAAGGAGGAGTCAGGAGAGTAAAAAAAAAACATGAGGAAGATGTACATGAGGTAAGCAACTACATGAGCATATATGTTAAAACCATGGTATTCTTAGAAAATCTTATGAAAGTTAGTCTGAACCTTCCTTTCCCTATTAGTGGATGTTATGTTATTCGGGGAAGTCAGGAGACAATAGCAAAAGTCAGCTAAGAAATTAAAGTGGCAATGTGGGACTTTAAAATGATAGTCTATCCTTCCTATATATCATTTAACCCACTTACAGGTCAATGTATTGTAGACTATGAAACAGTTGTGATATTATTTTGCATTCATTTGAATGTTGGTTTATATTTCATTTGATTTAGTATTCTTCATAGGTTTGCTATTCAGACTGCACATGCATATGCATAGGAGCGGAGGATAGGAATGGTAGTGGCTCCGAACGCAACAATTATTCACACTGGCATTCCTCACATTGATGCTCCCTAGGGTCAGGGCTGTGATAGGAGGGCACACTCTGATGTTGGGGCAGTAAAGTATCTCTATTGAAGTGCAGAATGGGAGGTTTATTACATCCAACAATATCAAGGCACAGTTCCAAGTCAAGTCACAGTGTAGTCTCTTCCAAATAGCTGTATATAGGCAAACGGTAACAATGATGATAATGGGAGTAGTAGTCACTGAACTGCTTATAAATACTTTGCAACCTTTACAAAATGATCACAGGCAAGCAAAATGTATTGCAGTCCAGTGGCAGGGTTCAAATCCTACAAACGGTGCATCAACTTCTTATATAAGTGTGAAAGCTACTGTTAACTGTTAAAGGGATTAGCTCCCCGACACGCGTGTCACTCTGGATCCCTTCACGGTCAACGTTGCATCGTCCCGTTGCGTGGATCAAAACATCCAGGGAACGGGGGGTGCAGCCTATAGCAGGCTGCGATAGTGACCAGCCACTCTAGAATTATGGGGAGTGGGGTAAGTATGATTTATAGGAGGGCCCCTTGCATACTAGGAGGCATTAGAATTCGATAACCCCTTTAATTTTTCCACAAGCAGCAAAGTCTATATAATTCATAAAGAGTAAATATCTTGCGAAAAAGCATGGCCTTGTGTTCCTAGACAGTCTCTGAATGTCTCTTCAGCTTTCTCTCAGGGATTGTTCCCTCAACAGGAATGCTATTTCTCCTGGAGCTAAACTAGCCTCTGCCCTGAAGAGCAGCCAGAGAAAAACTAAAATGACTGATGCAATCCTGACTAGAAAGTCAATCCCTCAGAGAGGAAAGCTAATTCCCTCTGCCGAGTCAAAGCATAATTAACTAAACAGTGCCACATACTGACAGCTTTTGGAAATACATAAAAAGAGTAATACAAAGCATGAAGAGATTAAATAACATCAAATCAAGGACAATTTGCAAGTACCCTGTTATGGGGTACTGCACATACTTCCTAGAAACTCATAGCATGCGTTATTCTCCTCCATTTTTTTAAAATCTGAGACTCATTCAAGTGTATTGGTGCAGAAAAAAAACATATGTACCTGGATTCAGTACAGAAATCGATACAGATTTATATAGGTCTGTGTTTTGTAGATGGAAATTGAAATGGCTGGAATCAGAACTTAAGGTGGATTTACACTGCCCAATAATTGGGCAGATTACCGAGAAGAAACATTTCTGCAAACGCTCATTCCCAACAATCTTTCCATCTAAATGTGCCGCTGATCACCCAATAAACGAGCAAAATGCTCGTTCATCGAGTGATCCTGTAGTTCGTGTAGGCACCTAAATTATCGTTTCTGGGCAGTAGGGCTTGTGGTTTAAACAGTGATCTTCTGATTCCTAGGTTTACATTCTAGTTCTACTGTAGTACGAATGACCTTTGTAAGCAGCTGTATACAGCAAGCCTGACTAATGCATATGGATCTAGACAATTTACAGAGTAGTCACTTCAGTGACAGCAGTGATGCCGCAAATGATTTCAATTCCCCAATCACTGCTTGGCTGGAATAGAAGCAATCAGTGCTACAGTACATGCAATAAGAGTTCACAGCAGGCTATGAGGCATCAGTAACACAAAACAGAATACTGTAAGAAGCAATGGAAGCTGCATGTGGTTGGCAATTTGGCATAAAGCGCTATTTCTCCATTGCATGTACTGAGACAATCTTCACACACAGTTTATAGGCTTTACGATGAAGTGACCTACTGTAGTAAAACAGTTGGTAAGGCTAGATAAATGGATGTCCATCCACTTCAGCCTATTAGGGCTTGTTCACATGAACAACCGTTCTGGCTTTCCATTATAACGTCGGAAAACAAAGTTCTGTCGACAGGACCTTGTTTTCTGTCCTGCATAACGGAAACCAGATGGATCTGTTATGCAGGCCCATAGACTTCTATTATGATGGATCAAAACGGAATGCCTCTAATGGTTTCCGTTTTGATATCCGTCTTATGGATTCCGTTATTTTCCGTTATAATGATGTTATAACGGAAAGCCAGAACGGAATCCATAACTATGATGAGAACAAGCCCTTATCCAGAGGAATACAAAAATTAAAAAATTAAAAAACGAGGCAGAAGCTAATTGTCCTTATCTAAGGGGGTAAAAACCCTTCCTGACTCAAAACGTGGCAATTAGAATAATTCCAGGGATCAAGGACCCTTCCCCAGAAATCTAATAATTATAACCTGTACTATTATTACACTCCAGACATACAGCCAGGCCCATCTTGAACTCTTTTAGTGAACTTACCATCACCACTTCCTCAGGCAGAGAGTTCCATAGTCTCACTGCTCTTACCGTAAAGAATCCTCTTCTGTGTTTGTATACAAACCTTCTTTCCTCCAGACGCAGAGGATGTCCCCTCGTCACAGTCACAGTCCTGGGGATAAATAGATGGTAGAAGAGATCTCTATACTGACCCCTGATATAGTTATACAATGTTGTTAGATCTCCTCTCAGTCGTCTTTTTTTCTAAACTAAATAACCCTAAGTTTGATAATTTTTATGGATTCTGTAGTCCACTAAAGCCTTTTAGTGCCCTCCTTTGAACCAGTTTGATCTGTATTTCCTGTGCACTAGTGCCTAATTGTGGATAATACTCCATGTGTCATCTGACTAAGGGCATGACTACAAGGAGCAGCCATGATCCGGTCCAGTTGCAGCCATGCTGCCGTCAAGAGCCGCGCGGCCAATTAGCCTTTCATTTAACTAATGAAGACCACACTGTTTAGTAGGTCTTCATTGTTAATGGCCATGTGGCAACTTTAATACCGCATGGCCATTAACAATGAAGACCGACTAAACAGTGTGGTCCTCATTAGTTAAATGAAAGGCAGCTGCAGGCTAATTGGCCGCGCGGTTCTTGACTACAGCATTGCTGCAACCTGACCTGATCATGAGCGCTCTGTGTGGTCATACCCTAATTATTTAGAAAATAGTAAAATTCTTATTCTGTTCAACTAAGGATAATTTCAATGTTTGTGTGAGGAGTAGGTCAGGGGGACACAAAAGACACGGACAAAGTGAGGCCCTGACACTCCTCCCAAACCACTGTCCCTGCCTTTTGGGGGAACCCGGCTCCTTAACAGGCCGGCCCCAACCGAAGACTGCAATTACACTGAGGAAAGTGAAACACGAGACAAACAACCAAAACAAAACACAAGCAGGAACAACCCAAAACAGGTCAGGAACTGAAGGGGTAAAATAACCAAGCAAGGAATAAACAGAGGAGAACACCAAAGATAGGTAACAGTAACAGAAACCAGGGAAAAAGGTACAGAGTAACTGGAATACCGGATAAACACAGAGTGGCTAGCTTAGGCACAAGGCTCTATAGCAGGCACAGATGAATAGCAAGTGTGAAGCTAAATAGTGGCTAGAGTCCCAGCCCCAAGGCGTGATAGGAGCAGGGATCCCAGCCACACCCTTGAATGGACCAAAATTACTGGCAGGGACGCCTGCCAGTAAAACTAGCAAAACTAGCCAAACCTTTAACCCTATTGGAACCTAAGTGTTACAAGAGGATTTTCTGGCTTGCACTCGGGATGAGCGCCGCATAGCGCCAGGACACGGGAACGCCCGCACCCACCCAACATCCGCTGGAGGGCCGCAGCGCCCCCGAATCCTGACAGTTTGCATCCGGGTGGCCACCTGTGTTGGGACGCAAGGAAGTTAGAACTTAGGCTACAGGTCAGAAGTCTACTTCACAGATTAAACCAAGGTGGAGGACTGAGTTTTTTGTTTGTTTTTTTTATTGTGTCCCTTTTGGGGAACCTAAAGCTATTGGGGCACTACAGGTGGGCTTATAATAACTACTGGGACTCTATAAAGTGGTCCATAGTAACTACTGGGGGCACGATAGAGTGGTTTATAATAACTACTGAGGCGCTGTGGCCTATGATAACTACTGGGGGAACTATAAAGGGGCTAATAATAACTACTGGGGCACTATAAAGGGGCCTGTAATAACTATTAGGGGAACTATAGAGGGACCAATAATAACTACTGGGCAAGGTTAAGGCTGATGGCATTTGACTAGATTATTTTGATGATAATTATCATAATTTTACAACTCACAGTAAATGCTGTTATAGACATGTATTATTTATAATCTTTATCATTAATTATGGTTTTCCAATTTACAAGTAAAAAAAATGTTGGCTGTCCGTGATTTTGGGAGAAGGTGTCCAGAAACAAATTTCTGGTTGGCAATCCTGCTACTGGGGCTCTATAAAGTGGACTATAATTACTACTGGGGGCACAATAGAGGGGCCTATAATAACTACTGGGGCCACTATAGAGGTGCCACTGATAACTATGGGGGCACTATAGAGGGGCCTAACTAACAGGGCATTACAGAAGGGAATTATTACTTATGGAAGCACTTTAGCGTGCATTATTACTATTGGTGGTACAGTGGGGGAGCATTATTATTGGGCATAATATGGAGGTCACTACTACTAACAGGTGCAATCTCAGGGAGCATTATTACTGTAGGGGGCCTAATAGTAATGAGGGCACACTTGGGGAGAGTGATTATTGGTGGGACTTTTGGGAGCACTACTTCTGTGAGGGAACTATCTGTATGGCACTATAATTTCTGCAGTATAGTATTTGGGGGCATTGGGGGAGCATAGCAGCACAGTATTGGAGGTAGAAGCAGAATAGCACTGCTGTGGCCAGAGCTGAATTTTACTCCGAGTCCGGGCCTAGTAACCATGGAAACACACCAGTGCAGAATGGTAAAATATTTTGGATCAAGATTCAAAAGTTGCCTTATATTTGCTTTATAATAGATGCTTTAACTACTACTAATCTTTTCTAAATATTAATAGCAACTTCAGAATCCTCTATATTGTGCATATCATATTTCAATTTCATTTTATTTTACTTTGGAAGACAGTAGATCAGCACAATATTATGTATGGCATGTCTTTTATGAGACATGGTTCTAGGTCAGTCCTACCCAGTAGTGACATACAGTTTGAGCTAAGTCTGTTACCTATATATCATATTGCTGATATCCCATCCCTTGTGAACTACCCATATTTACAGTTTACACCTGCAAGCTTTGACATATCATAACACCACAAGCTTTGTATTCTGCAGCATTGGCATTTGGCTTGTCATAAATTGCTCAGTAAGTGTTGTTCTCAGGAAATCATTGCACTTGTGAGGCTTAGTGAATAGATTTCAGGTTCAGACAAGGCACCAAGAGCCAGAGGTTCTGCTTAAATGTTTGTGCAGACACCGGAGAAGAAACTGTTACTTAGCGTCTCAGCTTTCCTCCTCAAGAAGCTAATTAAATTGACAAGGCTTGGTCTTGTTTTTAACACAGTGAATTGATATTTCCAAGGCTGCAAATCCCTGTTACGTCTCGGACTACCAAAACAAGATTACCTTTGTTGTTTGGTACCGACTGGGTATAATCTCGGATTTGAGATACAGTAAACCTGAGGTAGTTGAAAGCAGCAGATCATCCTCCCCTCCATCGATAAGAAACAAAAGTTCAGAGAACATCACGACTATTTCCAATATGAAAATATTCTTACTTTTTAAATAAAGACAACATAAAGGTGAGAAACATATTGCTTTATTTATTTATTTTTTTCAAAAAGCAAACAAATTACCAAACAATTTTTTCTAGCCATAAATCCAACTTTACAGTCTGACTCTTCTGGCAAACATATAATGTGCATCTGAGGCAGAAGAATCCAAACATTCATGGTGCATTCTACGTGGGCCTGAAGATGCCTCAGTCTGTAGGACCTAAAAGGAAATGAAAAAGTATAAATATAACAATTAATTTGTTATATAGGATTTGTTATATCATTGATCAGCGCTCATTCTGGGCTTAATTTGGCTTGTGTATAAGGATCCTTATGTAACAGATACAACATGCCATTCATGATGAGCACAGTCATTTTCTACTTTACATGATGTCCTCCTACCTGCATTTATCTAACAATGACATGACCTCCTGCCTCCTAACAGATCTAAATGTCTTGTTCACAGACTATAATTCTGATAGGGATCTGGGAGACAACAGGGCAGAGACACTTTACCCATGGATACCTTAGGCTTATACCTTAGCGGCAATAGATTCCGGCAGGCTGTCCCGGCGGGTGTTGTAGTTGTACGACATGTTGTAGTTTTGGTCCGGCCGCCTCTCGGCAAGTTTGCCGCGCTGAGGCCGGAACCGCGGCCCGCCCCCACACGTGCACCAGCGGCAGCACAGATCCGGCAGGCTGTTCACCCGCCGGAACAGCCTACCGGAATCCACTGCTGCTAATGTGAAAGTAGCCTTAAAGAAGAACTCCCTCAAAAATTTTTATTCTCTGACCTGTTAGAAAGGTGCATGATGTAATCTGTAGTGATTGTCATTTTCTTATCACTGACTGTTTCTGTGAGTAAAAACCTCTCTTCTTATTGTAGCTGGGTCATGTGACCAACTCCCTGACCTCTAACTGACCCAGGACAGAAAGCCAGTAACTGCTCTATTCATTCCTATGGGAGCCTCACTTTCAGTCTCATTGGAATACATAGAGAATTAGACTTCCTGTTCACACATAAGTCTATGTGTGAGTTGGTGGGTCTAATTGCTGGTCACATGACACAGATAAGAAACATCAGTATGATACAAGTCAAAAATTTAGACACTGGTAAGAAAATGACATTCACTACAGATTATATCATGTACATTTCTAGTAGGACATGGAATAACATTTTTGTCGGGAGTTCTTCTTTAAGTAGCTAAGGAAGATGCCTGCAAGTCCTAGGCTAAAGGTCCATCTACTTGGGCTGATATCACTGTGCAATGATCAGGGACAGGCGTTCATATAAACTTTCATTCCCAACCATTGCTTTCTCACTATCATTACTACGATCATTCATCCTTGTAGAGTTTCCTTATTTGTGGGCAGGAAAGCCCTGTTTATATACAGCAATGTGCTGCCCACACAGAATGATTGATTGAGCCACATAAATGATCACTTTACTTGTTCATTAGATGATTGGCTACACATTTACATGGGACAATTATTAAGAAAAAGCTCTCATACGAACGTTCGTTTTTGATAAAACAGAAGTATGCCTTCTTCCATCCTCTTGAACAAGAAGATGTAATGCAGATTTCTATCAGTTTAACTGTGTAACGATATGCCCCTTTTCTCTGCTCATTTCCTTTACCATTTACTGCTAGAGCTATACTCCATTGTTTTAGTTAGACAAACCCATACCTTTCTCCCAGAGATGGGCAAAAAGGAAAAAAAAAAACAATAATTAAAATGTTCAATATGATGGACTACACTCATTTTTAACCCTTACACTCCCAGCGTACATGTACAGCGTTGGAAGCCAGGACACAAATCCCAGCACCGTACTGCTACGGCGCTCTGATCGGGCAGGCGCAGGAGCTGCGCTCGCCAGATCGGCTGCAGGGGTCCGGCAGTGGCCGGTCAGCGCTGACCACAGCATGTGCGATGTCGGCGCTGGGAGGAAGAGCCCATCGCGTCCCCGCGCTGCTGTGACGGGGACCGGATGGCAGGAAAGGCAGTCCGATGCCTTCCTTAGGCATCGGGCTGCCTTCTACGGTAGTCTGTGAGATCCAGCCCCCTGTGTAATACACTTACAGCCAATGCATTACAATACAGAAGTATTGTAACGCATTGTGCAGGGGATCAGACCCCCAAAAGTTGAAGTCCCAGACTGGGACAAAAAATAAAGTAAAAAAATAAGTTAAAAAAATAAATTTTAACTAAAAAAATAAAAGCTTCAAGTAAAAAAAAAAAAAAAGCGTCATTTTCCCAAAATAAAGTTTAAAAAAATTGTAAAAAATAGGGAAAAAAGAAAAGTAGGCATATTAGGTATCGCCGGGTCTGTATCGACCGGCTCTATAAAATGACCCACCTCGCTAGGTAAACACCGTAAAACATAAAAAAACAATGCAAAAAAAGCCATTTTCTGATCACCTTGCCTCACAAAAAGTGTAATACCAAGCGATCAAAAAGACGTATTAATCCCAAAATAGTAGCAATTAAACCGTCATCTCGTCCCGCAAAAAAGTATACCATACCTAAGACAATCGCCCAAAAAATAAAAAAAATATGGCTCTAAGAAAATGGCAACACAAAAAAAGATTTTATTCTGTTCAAAAATGCATATAATGTGTAAAACTTAACAAAAATAAAAATGTTAGACATATTGGGTATCACCGCATCCGTAACAACCTGCTCTATAAAATTATCACATGATTTGCCCCTTCGGGTGAATGCTGTAAAAAGAAATTAAAAATAACGATGTCAAAAAAGCTATTTTTTTTCACCTTGACTCACAAAAAGTGTAATAGCAGGCGATCAAAGAGTCTTATGTACCCCAAAATGGTACCAATGAAAACGTCACCTCATCCCGCAAAAACTAAGCCCCCACATGAGACAATAACTCAAAAAAATAAAAATCAATGGCTCCCGCAAACCAATCCATCAAAATCTGTGCTGCAAAATTCATATGCCGCTCCTTCTGTTTTGAGTCCTGCCATGTACCCCCACAGCAGTTTACCACCACATATGGGGTGTTGCCGTATTCAGGAGAAAATGGGTAACAAATTATGGGGTGCTTTTCTCCTGTTACCCCTTGTGAAAATGAAAAATTCGGGGCTAAAGCAACATTTTATTGGAAGAAATGAAACTTTTCATTTTCACAGCCAAGTGTTTCCAAATTCCGTAAAAGAGGGTAAAAGTGGCCAGTACCCCCTTAATATATTCTTTGAAGGGTTTAGTTTCCAAAATGGGGTCACTTTTTGAGGGTTTTCACTGTAGGGGTACGTCAGGGTCTCTCAATTACAAAATGGTGCCTAAAAACCATTCTAGCAAAATCTGCCTCCAAAATCCATATGGCGCTCCTTTCCTTCTGACCACTGCCACGAACCCTTAGAGACGTTTACCACCACATATGGGGTATTTCTGTAAACTGCAGAATCAGAGTAATGTATATTGAGGTTTAGTTTGCTGTTAACCCTTGCTGTGTTGCAAGAAAAAAATTATTAGCGTGAATAATCTACCAAAAAATTGAAATTTTGAAATTTCACCTCCATTTTCCTTTAATTCTTGTGGAACACCTCAAGGGTTAATAAAGTTTGTAACATCAGTTTTTCATAATTTGAGGGGTTAGTTTCTAAAATGGGGTCATTTATTTGTGGTTTCCATTAGGTAAGCCTCCCAAAATCACTTTATAACTGAATTGGTGCTCAAAAAATGGTTTTGGAAATTTTGTTGAAAATTTGAAAAATTGCTTCTAAACTTCTATGCCCTCTAACTTCCTAAAACATTAAAATGACATTTACAAAATGATGCCAACATAAAGTAGACATATGGGGAATGTTAAGTAATAAATATTTTATGAGGTATCACTTTCTGTTTTAAAAGCAGAGAAATTGAAATTTTGAAAATTGAAAATTTTTCAAAATTTTTGTTACATTTGGGATTTTTTCATAAATAAAGGTGAAATATATTGACTCTAATTTATGACTGTCATGAAGTACAATGTGTCACGAGAAAACAATCTCAGAATGGTAATCTTATTACCACATAAAGTGACACATGTCAGATTTGCAAAAATCGGCCTGTGATTTAAGGTGAAAAGTGGCTTGGTACTGAAAGGGTTAATGGGGGATTTTTGTACTTTTGTATCACACACGTCTTCTGGTATAACATAATGTCCCTTTTTAACATCATAGTCAATGTCATGATGGATGAGACAAAGGACATGATGGATGACAAATACCTCAAAAATTTGTACAAAATATATAAAAACTGAAGGTTCAGACTTAAAGGGGTTATCCCATGAATAATGTAAAAAATTAATATCAGACATAATATAGAACATGGCAATCTGTTCCTAACAAAGCTAGAACCAGCCCTGTACCTCACATGGATCCAGAGATCTCTACATTCATTGCTCTGCTAGATTTGCATCAAGTTGACAGCACAAGGGGAGTGTCCACTCTGCTGGAGCTAAGAGGGCGTGTCCATGCTCTACCTATCACAGCTCTGGAGCCAGTAGAAAGATAGAACTGAGCAAATGCGGCCTTCTCAGTGAGCCAGTCAAAGAAATAACAAATTAAGTGGCACTATACGGATACATTTTATTCAATATCTCAGTACATAGCTATACAAAATTTTTAATTACATGCAATTAAAAAAGTATTCCGATCCAGGTGCTGGTTTGAAAACTGTAGAATATTTTTAATGGGACAACCCTTTTAAATGAAGTATTGCTTTTACGTCACATTACCTCTCGTTATATGTAATTTATTATTCCGAATTCCAACATGACCTCAAGTCTAGAAGACTGATATGCTCCCATACGCAGGACTATATTTTCCTGTAGTAATATGGCGTTAATTTTAGCACACCGTTTAATCCCACTTTGTTTCACTTGGATTAAGGGTAAGCAATAACAATGTGTCAATGAACTGTGGCCATTTCCATCTTGCGATTGATAATTCCCTGTGATGGGATGGTTAAGTGTTTCAAGAATTTCAAGTCTCAAAACTCACAGAGCAAAGCTAATCTTAGGAACTTGCAACTGTAATGTCTGTTTCATGAATTTGCTGCAGGATAAAGATAAGAGATGGTGCGACTTTAATTACCACTGTAATTTGGTCACAGAAAATGTAGATGAAAGTCTGTTTATTCTTCATGTTTGAAGAATTTACTGATCTTATACATGCATGGAAATATTTCATCATTTCTTAACTCTTTTCTGACAAGTATTTAGGAAAATGTGCTCAACTAAATGTACTATAAGTTAGGGGCTTTGTATTGTTTATTCGTAAAACATAGTGGAATAAAACATAAGAGAGGGTGCTCCCTAAGAATATAATATCCAAAATGTGTGCACATGTGAATATGTGCAAAGGGTCACTAACTTGAAGTGATTGCACCAAAAATAGGCAAAAAAAACCTATGAAGTGCTTTTTTGGGGGGATTTCCTGGGGTTTGCAGCTTCAGACTAATTCTGCAGCTGAAGGAGCAAGGAGCCCATTCTCAGTGACAGCAGCATTCCCCATAGAGAAAGTAGGGACAGTTTTTTAAAGTTCTTGCCCTCCCAATTGCTGTATACACCGCACTCAATGAGCACTCTATATACACATGAGGAAGCGGCAATGCTGCTTCCTAGTCCAGCTCTAGAAATCATGTGATCACTGGAGGCTAAGTGTTTGCACATGCTTCTTGTCTTAGCAGACCCAGATCAGATTGCTGTATACACCGCACTCAATGAGCACTCTATATACACATGAGGAAGCGGCAATGCTGCTTCCTAGTCCAGCTCTAGAAATCATGTGATCACTGGAGGCTAAGTGTTTGCACATGCTTCTTGTCTTAGCAGACCCAGATCAGATCTGCAGTGAGGCTTTAGAGCCTTTCTGGGGGCTGTATTTCCCCTATAACTAGGACTAATATGTGAGTCTCAATTAGAGGAGAAATTGCAAATATATATATAATGTTAAATGACCTCCAGTGTTATTGCATGACCTTACATGAAGTGTAAAATAACAAAAATAATAAAACTACAAAATAAAAAATCAAAATAAAAGATAATAAAAAAAACACCACCACAAGCCATACGGCATCTTCTAGTGCCGTCCCAGCACCCATTACTCATACACCCCCTTTATTAAAATGAACATTACGAAAGGGGACATCATTTCAAAAAGTATTTTAGTTGTTTGCTTTGCTTTTAACAAAAAAAAAAGTAAAAAGGTGAACTATTCTTTCCCATTTTTAAATTTTGCGGAATATAAAATAATACAAATACTAATATAGAAATGACATAAAAATTCCCATATATCACATTAAAAAGGCTCAAATGTGATTTAAATAACCAAACAGAAAAAAGTTATGCTTGTCAAAGACGCATGTACTTAAAAAACAGAAAAAGCACCTGGTAAAGGAGATTAATGACCCAATCTTGAACTGGTTAACCATTGGAATTACCATTGATACCACTCCAGTGCCCTGCTTCTCACCGACTGGCGTGTACTGATGGCAATTATACCTACTGTATATGGACAAAAAAGCTCCTTTTGTTGTAAGAGTGCTACTGGTGAGGAATATTAAAGCCACGTGGCTTCCAGATGAAAATTTAATTTACAAAGACAATACATTTTGCCATTGGCCCAGTGCCTTTATCAGGTCAAACTGAAGACATGGACCAGTGCTGACACAGCTTATCCTTATAAATAAGATTATCTGGAAGTCCTACTGCTGTGCAACTTCAACAATCCTTACCATCAACACCCATGCAACAAAAGGAGTCAGACATATGTATATATAAACTGAAAATAATGCAGCTGGGAGGGACATATAATAGAAACCAGAGTAGGAGCTAATGAGGGAAGAAATGGGGAAAAGAAACTAGAACAAAGAGGAATATTTAGCAAGATACAAATAGCACGCATACAACCTCAATGCTTCAAGTGGGAACTCAACCTTGCTCTTCACGTAGTTGATAATGGACAGTAAATTAATGAGGAGTATAGAGTAGTTGGATCAGGGAATGGGTAAATGAAACTTGTTAAAATTGATTCTATGAATAACCAACATATATCTTACTGATCCCCAGGTGCTATAAACCTACAAATCCTTTCAGACAATGTTCTTTGGAAAAGAGGCAAGTTAGATGGGGTTTTTAATTCAGAGATCACCATTCCATTTTACTAAATAAGAAATTCCATGTACAGTAGAGTTAACTGGAAAAAGTCGCAAATATTTTGTCAAACAATGGATCTGGGACATTTAGCTCCTGCTGTGGCTTTACAGAATTAAGTGTGACATTTTATTCCAGAAACCTATTAATATAGTGTAATATACATCAGATACGTTTTATGGCTCCTTTAGTATTTGGGTGTATGCAAGTCTTGTAGGAGCTTGTGCCAGGAAAGTGAACTTACTGTGGGCTAATGAGGCATGCAGTATGGCTTTTGTCAGCCGGCTGCAGATAATGAACAGATTTAATGAGATGGACAAGAAATGGAAAATATCAGTCAGGTAAGACACAAAATCACTTTCTAATAGAAACAAATACTTCTAAAGTTTTCAGCGGTGGCTAATGTGTGTGTTGTGTAGTGTGCCACATTCTTTACCTGCATCTCAAAGACGTATCTGCCTCTAGTGAAACCAAAAACTGATGCCACTTAGTTATTAATATAACTATTATCCATACAATGGTTTTCATTGCATAAAGGAGTTCTTTGAGATTTGAAAAAAAGAACCAATTTTTCTTCTTGTTCATGGGTTTCTTCTGGTATTGCATCTCAGCTACATTCACTTCAATGGAGCTTAGCAGCAATACCACACATGGCCTATAGAGGGGCTTTTTCTGAAAGCAAAACTGACAAGTTTTTTATAATCTCAGAAAACCCTACCAGCTTTAATTGCATCATGGCATGGATAATTCTGGTGTTAGACATTTAAAAAATACAGACATTGTAATGCCTATGGATGTCTAAAATATTATTATGTATATATTATCTTTATGCAGGCCTACCAAAAGAACAAGAGAGCTGTCATACTGTTATCCAAAGAGTGCACTAGAGCGTAGACAGCACAAGGAAATGCTCATTTGTTTATATCACAGATGCACATGTGCAATGGAAGTGATCCTCATTTTTCCTCTTAAATCCATAGAAAAAAGTAGCAGTACTAGCATCAAATTCCAAAGTTCTACCTTATTTAAGCTAGAACACATATACAAGTACAAGCAACTTTTTGACACATAATTCTAGTCGGGACTTTGTCAACCATGGGATCTCTATCTAGACATCCCTTCTTCTCTATCTATAGAAGTTTGATATTTCTGTACTGACTGTTAAAGAAGGACATTATTCTGTGGCAACTGTATTGCAGAAATAAAGATGAAAAACAGACAAAATTTTTTTAAAAAAAAATGTTTCTACGAATGTAGAAAATGCCCTTCCTGAAGTAAGTGTCCCTTAAAATATACTGTATTTTTCGCTTTATAAGATGCACTTTTTTCTACCCAAAGTGGGGGGAAATTGTTGTTTGTCTTCTAAAGGGAATACTGATCTGAGGTCTGATGGGGGTATGAGTGGGCTGATCTGAGGTCTGATGGGGGTCTGAGTGGGCTGATCTGAGGTCTGATGGGGCCTAAGTGGGCTTATCTGAGGTCTGATGGGGGTCTGAGTAGGCTGATGTGATGTCCTGAAAATATTTTTGTTATTATTTTCTTCCTCTTAAACCTGAGGGTGTGTCTTATTATCGGGTGCATCTTTTAAAGCGAAAAATACAGTAATTTGTCACAATATCAATTATTACTTAATGACAAACTGTAAGTATGATATGAATGTAAAGATAATATATTTGCAATTGCTACCTCTTGGTAGAGTTTGACTACTTTAACTGTAAAGAACTCTTTCCTTTATTGATGTACCTATAAAGATACAAATGTAGCAGCTGAGGGGTGCTTTGCTGCCAACATAGCACACCAAGGCTATTTATATAGCATAGAATGTATATACTGAGCAGATATTGGTGTTCAGTGAAAATTTGTATATTAATTGAAACTGAACTTTTTTTTTTCTATTAAGTACCATTTAAATTATATATAAGCAGGGTAATACTTAGGGTAATAATTAAACAGGTACTAGACTTTAAATGGTAGCTTTTACTTTTGACAATAGATTTACCTTGCTCTTCATTAATTTTCCGCAGATATTTCATCATTATGCTATTTACATCATCTTCTTTTCCTTCTGCTTCAGGTCTTTTATATTCTTGGTGGATTTCTGTTGTTGCCGGCTTCCCTGAGTATCCTTCTCCATCCACTCTTCGTACATGGGGCCGACTTTTAATACTATCTGCACTTTTGCAGGATATAATGGAGCCAGAAGATGATGATGAAGAATCAGACAGATTTCCCAGATCTTCCCCAATACTTGAACTTTTCTTTAAAACACTTTTCAATCCCCCTGTGGAAAGGCTTGGTTCATGTGATGGAAGATCACCAAAATGAACACTGAGTGGACGTTGACCATCTCTTCTGGAAGATCTGGACAAACTTTGAGTTGAATGTGACCTTCTAAGAGCAGGAAGGATGTCAGAATCATCTGTTAATTTTCTTTCAAAACTGAGACTGGGTACTTTCAAGTTTGATGGACTTTCATCGTTTCCAAGATCAGATAAATTAGAAAAGCTTTGATTTTGGAAAACAAGAGGTTGTTTCCCAAAATCGTTTTCACCAACTTCCTCCAGTGGCATTTCAAGACACTGTCTCCATGGCCTTAGTCTCAATGAAGAATTGGCGCCATCTACTCCTAATTCCAAAGATGTCTGCTTAACCCCTACAATATTCGGAGGCTGGTTGAGAGAATCACAAGAACCAAATCTTGCCATGCGCTTAACTGCAGGGGACAAGGTTGGCTCAGACTTTTCAGATGGCAAGCAACGAAGGCTTGATGAACGTGTTAATCCTTGACCAGTCAATGATTTTTCATCTGAAAGCTTGCTCAGAGCAACCGAAAAATCTTCTTCATCATCATTAAGCCGTGTGCATCTTCTGAGGGACGAAGCACCAGTTGTCCGGTAAATAGGTAGTGATGATGTATCCTCCATGACCATTGATGACTGATCTTTTTCAGAAGATCGTTTCTTCCTCACTTCATCTAAAAACTCAGAGAGAGCAGATGAAGAACGTGAAAACTTTTCTTCTACCGGTGAGATACGCCTTCTGCCAAGTGTTGGAGTTGTACTTCCAGTGTTTAGCACTGGACTCGTATTCTCCTTTTCTGAGGATAATACATTGTTTCCATATATCTTTGACCCAGTACTCAAGGAAGAACTTGGCCGGCTCACATCCTGATCCCTTATGTCTTTTTGTCTGAAACAAATACAAAACAATGATAAAAGTTACAGTCTAAACTTTTACTAAACAACTGGTGTCTTCAAGGCTATACTGAATTAAAATTAGCATTCCCATCACCATTCTTCGCATGACAACAGCGAATTCTCTAGTACTGGAAACCCCAGCACAGCTTTAATACTGGACACATGCAATTTATTGTTCTCCATACTGGAATATTCACAATGATGCTCTGTAGTGTTTATGGTTAAGGGCAGCTGCCAAAATTAATAGAATAATAAACTATTCCTGACATGACAATAGAGGAAATTGTATTCAAACTAGAACAAGGTTGTAGTAATTTTGCTAAGTATTTAACATAAGAAATAAAGCATGAAATATGAATAAGAATTAAGCAGCCACAATTAATGTGCCGTCTGTGAATACATCAAGGACAGTTTTTAATTTATCATAATGAGCCTAAAATAGAAGACAATAGTTAGCCTTGTTCTAAATAGTATTTAGAGAAAAATAGGAGTTATCTGTTTTCATGTGCAATATGTCGGTAATGATTTACCGTTAGGTTGTTGAGAATTAGGCTACTTCCATATTTGCGTTTTTGCTGTCCCTGTGCAGGATCTCAAAATCGGACAGCACAACACTGATGTGAATTTATGACATGTTTTAGACAATTTTCTTGCTTTAGTAGAAAAGTATGTGTTGTAAAGTGTGTAAAATGTCTAGCAAGATGCACCAAATTTATCTTACTGTATCAGCCACTGTGAGAAATGTGGCAGATCGTAAAAATGTGTGGTCTAATGTTACAGTGTGTAAATATTTGACGGGTTTAGTAAATCTGAGCCAGTGTTTATACTGACATATATTAATATTACATGTTCTATCATGACTGGAAATATATTTTCTTTTAGAACAAAACCTTCAAACTTGGCCAGTCCTCTTTTCCCAAAGCTTGCCATTTATGTAATTGTATAATAACACTATCATTGGTGTTGAAGGCCCTGAGAGATACCATAAATCGGATTCTGATCAAGTACTGACCAAGTTATCTAATAGCTTAATAGGGGTAATCCAGGAATTGATAATGATCACCTATCCTCAGGATAAGTCATCATTATCACATAGGTGGGGTTCTGAGTCCCAGCACCCCTGTTGATAAGCTGCCTCAAGGAGTCGCTGCACTTATCGGAGCCCTGGTAATTGCAGCTGGCTCTCAGCAGCTTTCCACGTACAGCGCCACACATACTATAGCAGCTGTGTTTGGTATTGCAGCTTATCCCCATTGTTTTGGAATGGGGCTGAGCCGTATCTAGGCCATGTGACCGATGTACGGTGACATCACATGGCCTAGGAAGAGGACACAGTGCTGATGGAGCGTCGGCATCTTTTAACAGTTGATCAGTGAAGGTATCTATGACCTATCCAAATGATATAACTTCCTGGATAACCCCTTTAAAGGTATCCACACAGTTTTAAAGGTTTTGTACACCTAGGTGTTGTTTTTTTCCAGCTCCCTTCAGTGGTCTACATCCTGTAAATTTCTGTATGGATGGGGTCGCGTTCTCCACTGCAGCCAATGACTAGTCTCAGCGGTGATATGTTCCCAAACAGCACATGACTTAGTAGTAACAGTCATTGGCTGTAGTGTTGCTTGTAACCCCATCGGTCCAGAATTTAACAGGATGGGTACTGAAAGACCACTGAAGGGAGTCAGGAAGCTGGAATAGATTGGTAGGGAGCAGGCAAGTATGGGCTTTTTCAATAGGTGCAACACAGTAGAAAGTGTAAACAAAAAAAGTCCAAAAAGCTGAACCACTCCTTTAAAATATTAATAATATCAATCATGAAGGTGCCATGCAACCTAAATGTTCCCTAATGTGTATAATATTGTGAGTGCAAATAATAGCTGTTTCTAGTAACTAACATCTAGTCTAGTTTTTAGACATAGTACCATTGTTATTGACTCTGTCTATTTCAAGCATATAAGGGGGCATTTATTAAACAGAAATATGCCGAAATTAGGTGTATTTCTGGTGCAGATTGTGGCACAAAGGTCCTTTGCACCACAATCTGCAACTATTCCACGCTCACGCCAGCGCCTCTACATAACCGCAATGGATCCACCGCCAGTGCAGGGCTTTATTAAGACTGGCGTCTAAAACACCGGTCTTAATAAATGTGCCCCTTAGTCTTTTATATAGTATTAGATTTTGCAGCTTTAAGTGATTTCATTCATCTTCATTATGATCTGTTTTCAGCCAGATTTAGCTAATCTTAAAGGTTGTGGCTAGCTTTTATAAGCTAGCATTAAAATATATCACCTTGCTATAAGACTGCAGGGGACTCTATCAAGTGTCATTATGTGTAACAAGAATATTTCATGAGCAAGGACATTTTATAGAATGACACCACAAGCTATTATATCTACGTGTTACCCTATTAGGTCCACTACTTTATCACACCATTATCATTAATTATTAGTGCTCTGGTGACCATATGATCCCAGAATGTTAGTTTTAGCTAAAGAACAGCTGTGAAAACTCTAAAGGCAGGATTCTAATAGAACTGCAGCTTTAACTTAAAGAAGAACTCCCGCAAAAATTTTTATTCTCTGACCTGTTAGAAAGGTGCATGATATAATCTGTAGTGATTGTCATTTTCTTATCAGTGACTGTTTCTGTGAGTAAAAACCTCTCTCCTTATTGTAGCTGGGTCATGTGACCAACTCCCTGACCTCCAACTGACCCAGGACAGAAAGCCAGTAACTGCTCTATTCATTCCTATGGGAGCCTCACTTTCAGTCTCATAGGAATACATAGAGAATTAGACTTCCTGTCCACACATAAGTCTATGTGTGAGTTGGTGGGTCTAATTGCTGGTCACATGACAGATAAGAAACTTCAGGATAATATAAGTCAAAAATTCAGACACTGGTAAGAAAATGGCATTCACTACAGATTACATCATGTACATTTCTAGCAGGACATGGAATAAAATTTTTGTCGGGAGTTATTCTTTAAGACTTGTAATGTCCACACTGCTTGAAAACACTGTGTAAAATGTTTTTTCAAAACTGGCTTTCAGAATGGACACAAAAACTGATTCTGTGTTTCTGATCCAGAGGATTACTCATATGGGCATACAGCACAGACACCTTACAATATTATACTCTCATCATCCTACAGTATAGTTTAATGTGAGTGAGGTGTGACAATGATTCAGAGTTTGGAAGCAAAAAAATATATACAAATTTAGATTTGATTTCTCTGTCATCGTTGCTGCTTAAAATTTATTAGCAAGATATATTGAGTTTCTAATATATATATATATATATATATATATATATATATATATATTAATTAGAGATGAGCGAGCATACTCGTCCGAGCTTGGTGCTCGTTCGAGTATTAGGGTACTCGTAAGTGCTCGCTGCTCGGACGAGTATCCCGCCATGCTCAAGAAAATGGCAACTTCCGCATCGTGCTTTTTAGGCGCCTAAAAACACAGCCAATCACAAGCCAGGAGACTCTGCGGTACACCCAGCATCACGTGGGGCCCTTACATGTCGATAGCAGGGGTTGGCTGGCCTGATCAGGTGACCCTGGAATATACTACCGACTGGCCGCGGTGCTCGGCTCAGATGCCATCTGGATGTCGTTAGGGATAGAGCTGCTGCCTTTCAGGGACAGTGTTAGGGCCTGCATTTAGTTCTCTGTTAGGCAGGGATCACCCACAAAGAACCCAACAGCCCTTCTAAGGGCTAGAAGACATTTTTTTTTTTTTTTGTCACTTGGCTGGCTGGCACTAGTAGTGCAGCTATCGCCATGTATAACCCCCTTTTATTTTTTTATGTTATATCTCAGTGATACAAATCCATTGCACACAGCAGTGTGGAACTATTCGGTGTGTCACAGTTCAGTACACTCACTATTTTCTGTCCAGGTGACACTTTCTGTACGTCACCGAATACAACCAAGTCATTTGCTGCCTGTCACGTGTATGGCTTGATCCCAAAAATCTCTGTGCGACATTTGTCTGGGTCGCAGTCAAAATAGCCACCGTCAGTAGGGTGTCAGTTAGGTCTCCGATAGTTCCTGCACGTCACGTTCCCAAAAAAACAAAACAAAAAAATATTAAAACAAAATATAGAAAAAAAATTAGTTTTTTTGTTGTTTTAGCTGAGTGATACAAATCCATTTCACACAGCTGCGTGTAACCTTTCTGTGTGTCACAGTTCAGCACACTCGCTCCAAACCGTATATTCTGTCCAGGTAACACTTTCTGTACGTCACCGAATACAACCAAGTCATTTGCTACCTGTCACGTGTAAAGCTTGATCTTAAAAATCTCTGTGCGACATTTGTATGGGTCGCAGTCTAAATAGCCACCGTCATTAGGGTGTCAGTCAGCTGTACGATAGTTTCTGCACGTCACGTTCCCAAAAAAACAAAACTAAAAAAAAAAATATTAAAACAAAATATAGAAAAAAAATTAGTTTTTTTGTTGTTTTAGCTAAGTGATACAAATCCATTTCACACAGTTGCGTGTAACCTTTCTGTGTGTCACAGTTCAGCACACTCGCTCCAAACCGTATATTCTGTCCAGGTGACACTTTCTGTACGTCACCGAATACAACCAAGTCATTTGCTACCTGTCACGTGTAAAGCTTGATCTTAAAAATCTCTGTGCGACATTTGTATGGGTCGCAGTCTAAATAGCCACCGTCATTAGGGTGTCAGTCAGCTGTACGATAGTTTCTGCACGTCACGTTCCCAAAAAAACAAAACTAAAAAAAAAAATATTAAAACAAAATATAGAAAAAAAATTAGTTTTTTTGTTGTTTTAGCTAAGTGATACAAATCCATTTCACACAGTTGCGTGTAACCTTTCTGTGTGTCACAGTTCAGCACACTCGCTCCAAACCGTATATTCTGTCCAGGTGACACTTTCTGTACGTCACTAAATTAAACCAGACTGAACAAGTTTGTGGGTTTCAGTACACCAGGCCCATTTATTTAATTTTTTTTATAGAATACACTTATATACAGAAAATATTGAACCCCAGAGCTAAGGGTGGAGGGCGTGGGCGTGGGCATTCAATTACTGCAGGGGGCAGAGGCCGTGGTCCTGGGCAGGGTGAGACTGTACCTGCTGATGAGGGAGCTGTGGAACGCCGCAGAGCTACACTCCCTAGCTTCATGTCTAAACTTACAGGGACACGTGGTAGAGGACTGTTGAAACCACAACAGTGCGAACAGCTGATCTCGTGGATTGCGGATAATGCTTCAAGTAATTTGTCCACCAGTCAGTCTTCCACGCAGTCCACCCACGTTACCCAAGGGAGCACTCCTCTGGCTCCTCCACCTCAACCTCCTTCCCCCCAGTCTGCCCCCTCCCAGGAAAATTTGGAATGCGATCCGGCATACTCTGAGGAACTGTTTTCTGGACCCTTCCCAGAGTCACAAACCACTTCTCAGGTTGCTGCTGACCTCTTTCCCGATGCCCAAGTTTTCCAACTGTCGCAGTCTGTGGGTGATGATGATGATGATGATGATGATGACGACAATGTTGAGTTAGTGGAAGAAGTTTGTAAAGAGGTGTCGGACGATGAGGAGACACGGTTGTCAGACAGTGGTGAAGTTGTTGTTAGGAGAGGAATTCCGAGGGGGGAGCAGACTGAGGAATCGGAGGATGATGAGGTGACTGACCCAAGCTGGGTTGATATGCCGAGTGAAGACAGTGCTTCTGAGGCAGAGGCGGGTGCTGCACCAGAACAGGTTGTAAGAGAGGCAGTGGTGTGGCCAGAGGGAGAAGCAGGGCCAGAGCTGGTGCATCAGCAGCAACTGTTTCACTTGGTGAAGCTCCCGTGGCGAGGCCTAGATGTTCGCAAGTCTGGAGGTTCTTTAAAGAAAGTGAGTATGACCGACGGACTGTGGTGTGCAACGTGTGCCACACCAGGATCAGCAGGGGTGCCACCACTACTAGCCTAACCACCACCAGCATGCGCAGGCATATGAGTGCTAAACACCCCACTCAATGGAACCAAGGCCGTTCACCACCTCCTGCGGGTCACACCACTGCTCCTTCCCCTGTGTCACTCGCTGCCTCTGCTAGTCAACCCCCTGCCCAGGACCCCGGCACGAGCGCCTCCCGCCGGAAAACCACACCTTCGCCTCCACGATCCTCCACAGTGTCCACCAACGTGTCCCAGCACAGCGTTCAGCTGTCTTTACAGCAGACGCTGGAGCGCAAGAGGAAATACAGTTCCACCCACCCACATGCCCAAGCCCTCAATGTCCACATCTCCAAATTGCTTAGCCTTGAGATGCTGCCCTATAGGCTGGTAGAGACCGAGGCCTTTCGCAATCTCATGGCGGTGGCTGCCCCTCGGTATTCAGTCCCCAGCCGCCACTATTTTTCCCGATGTGCCGTCCCAGCCCTACACCAGCACGTGTCAGAGAACATCATCCGTGCCCTGACCAATGCTGTTTCTGAGAAGGTCCACCTAACCACGGACACGTGGACAAGTGCTGCCGGGCAGGGACACTATATCTCACTGACGGCACATTGGGTTAACTTGGTGGAGGCTGGGACTGAGAATGACCCTGGGGCCGCTCATGTACTGCCCACACCGAGGATTGCGGGGCCTACCTCGGTCACGGTCTCTCAGACGTACTATGCCTCCGACGACGACGACGACCCCTCCTCCTCCTCCTCCTCCTCCACCGAATTACCATCCGTGGACACGGCGCCTTCAGTCGGTAGCTCTAGGTGCAGCAGTAGTGCCGTGGGTAAGCGCCAGCAGGCGGTGCTAAAACTGCTGAGCTTAGGTGACAAAAGGCACACCGCCCAAGAGCTGTTACAGGGCATCATGGCGCAGACCGATGTGTGGCTGGCACCGCTGAACCTCAAGCCAGGCATGGTTGTATGTGACAACGGGCGTAACCTGGTGGCGGCTCTGCAACTCGGCAGACTGACACATGTGCCATGCCTGGCCCACGTGTTCAATCTCATAGTTCAGCGGTTCCTCAAGACATACCCCAATCTGTCTGATTTGCTCACCAAGGTGCGCCGCATCTGTGCGCATTTCCGCAAGTCCACCACAGATGCTGCCACTCTCAAAGTAGCGCAGCGCCGCCTACAACTGCCCGCTCACTGACTGTTGTGCGACGTGCCCACGAGATGGAATTCAACATTAAACATGTTATCCAGAGTTTACCAGCAGCGCAGAGCGATTGTAGACTGCCAGATGTCAACTTCCACCAGAACTGGTAGTCAGTTCAGTCAGATTCCTCAAGTCTACAATGAGGAGTGGACATGGATGTCTGATATCTGCCAGGTGTTGAGCAACTTTGAGGAGTCAACACAGATGGTCAGCGGCGATGCCGCCATTATCAGCCTCACCATCCCGCTGCTTTGCCTGTTCAAAAACTCACTGCTCAGCATCAAGTCGGATGCTTTGCGCTTGTCACAAGAGACGGTGGAGGAAGATACGTCGCTTGATAGCCAGAGCACCCTCCGGTCAGTTTCTCAGCGCGTATCGGAGGAGGGGGATGAGGATGAGGAGGAAGAGGAGGAGAATGTCGGCGAGACAGTAGAGGGTACCAGTGCTCATTCCTTAACTCTTGAGAGTGTATGGGCTGAAGAGGAGGACTTGGAGGAGGAGGAGGAGGAAATGGAGAGTCAGGCCAGTGAGGAGAGGGAATTCTTGCGTGTTGGGACTCTGGCGCACATGGCAGACTTCATGTTAGGCTGCCTATCCCGTGACCCTCGCGTTAGAAGAATTTTTTCAAACACCGATTACTGGGTGTTCACTCTCCTGGACCCACGGTACAAGCAGAACCTTTCCACTCTCATCCCTGCAGAGGAAAGGAGTATGAGAGTGAATAGATATCAACAGGCCCTGGTGCACAAGCTGAAACAATTCTTCCCATCTGACGCCGCTAGCGGCAGAGGGCATGGTTCTGTGGGCCAAGTAGCGGGGGAGAGGAGGCGAGCAGGCAGTTTGTCCAGCACTGGCAGGGGAACGCTCTCCAAGGCCTTTGCCACTTTTATGTCACCCTAGCAATACACTGTCACCTGTCCCCAGTCTAGGCAGAGTAGGGGGGAGCTGTACAGGAAGATGGTGAGGGAGTACCTAGCTGACCATACCAACGTCCGTAGTGATCACTCTGCTCCATACAACTACTGGGTTTCAAAGCGTGACACGTGGCCTGAACTGGCGCTGTATGCCTTGGAGGTGCTGGCCTGTCCTGCCACTAGCATGCTGTCAGAGCGGGTATTCAGTGCAGCTGGTGGCGTCATCACCGATAAGCGTACACGCCTGTCAACTGACAGCGCTGACAGGCTGACGCTTTTTAAAATGAACAAAGCCTGGATTTCACCGCAATTCAAATCTCCTCCGGGGGAAAGCAGCTAAAGATTTAAATAACTTATGTATCCGATTCCTCTTCTCTACTCCTCCTCCTCCTCCATATCGTCTTTGCCTAACGCTGACCCAAAAAACGCCATTTTTCAGAGGTCCAACTGGCACTCTTTTACCACAATTTTTCAGGAGGGCCCCCTACAGGCCCTCTCTCCAAACGTTTTTTCCGGAGGTCCACCTACAGGCCCTCTGTCCAAACAATTTTTCCGGAGGTCCACCTACAGGCCCTCTCTCCAAACAATTTTTCCGGAGGTCCACCTACAGGCCCTCTCTCCAAACAATTTTTCCGGAGGTCCACCTACAGGCCCTCTCTCCAAACAATTTTTCCGGAGGTCCACCTACAGGCCCTCTCTCCAAACAATTTTTCCAGAGGTCCACCTACAGGCCCTCTCTCCAAACAATTTTTCCGGAGGTCCACCTACAGGCCCTCTCTCCAGTTCCAGTTTCCAGTTTTATTTGCGCAAACTGCGTAAATTATTATTTTTGGGATAGGTGTGAAAAATAATATTACCTGCGTATCTATATTGCCCAACATTGGATACGGTAGCAAGTAGAAGACCAAACACATGCTGCCAACAGGGTTCCGCAAATTCCTGGTCCACCCGCAAATTCCTGGTCCACAATGTCAAGAAGGTCCAGGTTCTGTTGATGAGCAACAAGTCCTTCTGTGCTGAAATCGCCGACAACGTCTCCATCTAAGAACCTAAAGACCATTGTGGAGAGAGCGGCACAGCTCGCCATCAAAGTGACAAACCCCAACGCCAGACTGCGCAGAGAAGATAACGAATAAATATCTCTGGTTATTTGTGCTAAATAAAAGTTAAATAAACACAAAAAAAAATTGATCTGTTCCTGTGCCTGATCCACCCAAGTTGAATCTGTCCCATCATGAGAAAGTCCCCCCAAGGAGTCCCCACTGTAACTTGCTTCCCATACTACTACCTCACCCCCCGACACCTGTGTCTCGCCATTGTCCACCACCTCCTCAGACAACACTGGTAAATCCCCACTGTCAGCACACGGAGACTGCAAAAGGTCTTGCGAATTGGGGCAGAGAATGTTCTGGGCTAGCACATCAGGGAAGGGGTGACTATGGGGTTCCAGGGAGTATGTGACCAACATGCAATATCCATTTAAAAGTCATGCCACACTTGATCGAGCTCATAATTGACAATTGTACCGGTTGATGCTAAATTTTTAAGTTGGGGTCCTGCGTCGTCATTCTAACTACATCCGGCTGTTGTCACCACCACACACGCTAGCCCAGGGGGCACTCCTCTGGCTCTTCCAGCGAAACCTCCTTCCCCCCAGCCTGCCCCCCACCTACAGGCCCTCTCTCCAAACAATTTACTTCTTTGTCCTATCTTTCTCTCTCTCTCCAAACTATTTTTCCGGATAGCTGCCATATACGGTATTAAACTGAGTAGTATACATAGAAGACATACCACACTTGATCAATCTCATAATTTACGACTGTACCGGTTGATGCTAAATTTTTAAGTTGGGGTCCTGCGTCGTCATTCTAACTACATCCGGCTGTTGTCACCACCACACACGCTAGCCCAGGGGGCACTCCTCTGGCTCTTCCAGCGAAACCTCCTTCCCCCCCCACCTACAGGCCCTCTCTCCAAACAATTTACCCGGATAGGGGACGTCTTAGATATTGTACAGATTTTTGTTTGGTTCTTCTTTTATTTCCCTCCTGACCTGTGATAGGCAGAGCATGGACACGTCCCCTTAGCTGCAGTGGGAAAGACACTCCCCTGGCCAGAGCAAGCTCTTTTTCCGTTTTCCGTGGTCGAAAAATCCATGAAATATAAGGTCCCAAGATAGGGGACGTATACGGTATTAAAAGAATCGATACCATACCGGTTGATGCGACAGTTTTTTTTCCATTCCGGCTGTTGTCACCACCACACACGCTAGCCCAGGGGGCACTCCTCTGGCTCTTCCAGCGAAACCTCCTTCCCCCCCACCTACAGGCCCTCGCTCCAGACAATTTACCCGGGTAGGGGACGTATTAGATATTGTACTGATTTTTTTTTAGATCTTCTTTTAATTGCCTCCTGCGATAGACAGGAATCGAACCTGGGTCAACTGCTTGGGAAGTAGCTATGCTCACCACTATACCACAGCAACTGATAAGAACAGATACTAAACTTGATGTCAGCTGCAGTGCCAGCATGAGCAGTGGTGTCACCTGCAGGCGGTGATGGACCTTCGTTGCACCTAGTTGGGTGCTTCCCTAACATGTGATGGGTATTTGCATCGCCTTTCTTGGTCTGGGTGAGCACAATTGCCATGAGGGTAACCACCAGGCTGTTGCCTGAGAATTTGGGGTAATGGTGGGATTAAGCAGCCTCAGAGGCATCCATGCATGCTGCCCCTGCTGTTTCCTGTCCATTTCCGTGGTGTTTCCATCATTTTCTGAGGTTTCCAGGTTTTCACCCAGCCTTCCCTAGGCAGAGCCCTGGTCCCCTGCAAAAAATGCTCGAGTCTCCCATTGACTTCAATGGGGTTCGTTACTCGAAACGAGCACCCGAGCATCGGGAAAAGTTCAACTCGAATAACGAGCACCCGAGCATTTTAGTGCTCGCTCATCTCTAATATATATATATATATATATATATATATATATATATATATATATACACAGTACAGACCAAAAGTTTGGACACACCTTCTCGTTCAAAGAGTTTTCTGTATTTTCATGACTATGAAAATTGCTGATTCACACTGAAGGCATCAAAACTATGAATTAACACATGTGGAATTATATACTTAAAAAAAAGTGTGAAACAACTGAAAATATGTCTTATCTTCTAGGTTCTTCAGTAGCCACCTTTTGCTTTGATTACTGCTTTGCACACTCTTGGCATTCTCTTGATGAGCTTCAAGAGGTAGTCACCTGAAATGGTTTTCACTTCACAGGTGTGCCCTGTCAGGTTTAATAAGTGGGATTTCTTGCCTTATAAATGGGGTTGGGACCATAAGTTGTGTTGGGCAGAAGTCAGGTGGATACACAGCTGATAGTCCTACTGAATAGACTGTAAGAATTTGTATTATGGCAAGAAAAATGCAGCTAAGTAAAGAAAAACGAGTGGCCATCATTACTTTAGGAAATGAAGGTCAGTCAGTCTGAAAAATTGGACAAACTTTGAAAGTGTCCCCAAGTGCAGTTACAAAAACCATCAAGCGCTACAAAGAAACTGGCTCACATGAGGACCGCCCCAGGAAAGGAAGACCAAGAGTCACCTCTGCTGCATAGGATAAGTTCATTCGAGTCACTAGCCTCAGAAATCGCAGGTTAACAGCAGCTCAGATTAGGGACCAGGTCAATGCCACACAGAGTTCTAGCAGCAGACACATCTCTACAACAACTGTTAAGAGGAGACTGTATGCAGCAGTCCATCATGGTAAAATAGCTGCTAGGAAACCACTGCTAAGGACAGGCAACAAGCAGAAGAGACTTGTTTGGGCTCAAGAACACAAGGAATGGACATTAGACCAGTGGAAATCTGTGCTTTGGTCTGATGAGTCCAAATTTGAGATCTTTGGTTCCAACCACCGTGTCTTTGTGCGACGCAGAAAAGGTGAATAGATGGACTCTACATGCCTGGTTCCCACCGTGAAGCATGGAGGAGGAGGTGTGATGGTGTGGGGGTGCTTTGCTGGTGACACTGTTGGGGATTTATTCAAAATTGAAGGCATACTGAACCCGCATGGCTACCACAGCATCTTGCAGCGGCATGCTATTCCATCCTGTCTGCGTTTAGTTGGACCATCATTTATTTATCAACAGGACAATGACCCTAAACACACCTCCAGGCTGTGTAAGGGCTATTTGACCAAGAAGGAGAGTGATGGGGTGCTACGCCAGATGACCTGGCCTCCACAGTCATCAGACCTGAACCCAATTGAGATGGTTTGGGGTGAGCTGGACCGCAGAGTGAAGGCAAAAGGGCCAACAAGTGCTAAGTATCTCTGGGAACTGCTTCAAGACTGTTGGAATACCATTTCAGGTGACTACCTCTTGAAGCTCATCAAGAGAATGCCAAGAGTGTGCAAAGCAGTAATCAAAGCAAAAGGTGGCTACTGAAGAACCTAGAATATAAGACATATTTTCAGTTGTTTCACACTTTTTTGTTAAGTATATAATTCCACATGTGTTAATTCATAGTTTTGATGCCTTCAGTGTGAATCTACAATTTTCATAGTCATGAAAATACAGAAAACTCTTTGAATGAGAAGGTGTGTCCAAACTTTTGGTCTGTGCTGTATATAAACAATGATATGAATAGCACAGTAGTAAAGATGATGGTGATGTGCTAGCAGACGCGGAGGTGATCCAACATCCAATAAAAAACATTAAAAAATACCACGACACTCCCAAAAAGTTTTTTTTAAGTCAGGAAAAAATTCTGTGAAAAAGATTGCAAGAAGTTTTTATTATAATCTATTTCCAACTATTTCCTTCAAGGCCTGAATATGAAATGAAAAATGAGTAACAATCTGCAAGAGGAATGAGGCAGGCTTATGAAAATCAGCCAAGAACAGCACACGGGAAACCAAAGGCACACATTTTCATAAGAGGAAAAAGAAACTAATTCTCCAGCTGGATTTTCCATAGAATACTGTAGATAAAACATAAGCTGATCAAAGAAAGAACATGTTCGCTTCCAGTTGAATTTTCAAGGAAGCTAAATGTAATCTGGTTTACCTTAACCATGCTCAGAAATAACATTTCTTTGGCTGTGTTAAAAGGGCAGTTTCACGTGGATGGATTCTTGCTAAAAGCTTATTGGTTCAATGGTTAAAAAGAGAATTCTTTCGAATGATAATTGCAGTTTTTAGTCAAAATGTTCAGCCTTGAGTTAGTCTCTAAGAAATCCCAAGTGATAGTCCTGTGTAGACAGTGTATGGTTTAGCCATACATTTTTAGCCACAAACTCTTCAATTAAAGAGGACCTCTTACAGCTCCTGACATGTTTGTTTTAATAGCTTCATGCATTCCTCATGTAATAACAAGTTTGGAACATCTATTCTTATGGCTCTGTGTTCAGCCATTCCTTTATTATTTCTACTAGAAGTTATGAATGAATTGCTAGCAGTCTGCAGTAAGGGTACAGAGGGGTGATAATCAGTTGGGGGTGTACTTGCACAGTCTCAAAATGGCAACACTGATTGGATAGAGTGAGTCTGTGCAGGTACACACCTCCAGCTTGTTACCACCCCTCTGTACCCTTACTGCAGACTGCTAACAATTCATTCATAACTTCTAGTAGAATTATTAAAGGAATTGCACAACATATAGACATAGGAATAGATGCTCCAGAATTCTTATTACATGGAGAATGCATGAAGCTATTAAAACAGATAGGTCAGGAGTGGTGACAGATCCTCTTTAAATAGGAGAGTAACCTGTAATTGCATTGCACCACCATTAAAATTTAGACAGTGTGCAAGTAAGCATTGCAAAAGACATGGCACATGCAAGAGCTGACCGGCAGGGTGTCCAGTTGTCAGATCACTGTCGATCTGATATTGATGACTTAATCCTGAAACCAGACAACCCGTAACCCGAGGAATCCGTAAAACTGATTTTGGACCATTACCTACAATAATAAATGAGTACTATTGTCTCGATAACTATTTTTTATTTTCCTATTGCCCCCATTCCCCTGTTAGTGCTCAAGGCTGTGTTGAAATACATTATATGTACTGCTGTGTTTGCACACATGAGTCCTCTCTCTTAGGTTACAACAGCTGTATTTCAGTGCAGCTTTGAGGACTGACAGGGGGCAGTAGGAAAGTAAAAAAATAGTGATCTGCATTCCTTACCTGCAGTACTACACATGTATTACTAAAGATAATAGTCCAAAAATAAGGTGACAGGCTCCCTTCAATGTTTTCAGTGATAGGGGAATGCAATTTTTAACCATTTAGTCGATAGGTGATAAACCGGTGAAGTTCTGACCACTGGACTTCCATGGATCACCAGAATGGAAAACCCAGGTCTCCTGCTCTCCACTCCCCACCTAGCTCCAGCCACAAGACTGTAGTTAAGAGGCATGTCAATGGAGTAGCAGTGAAGTCTAGCAAATGCATTTTATGATTGAAATAAGAGTGCTGGCCTGGCAGTCGGTGAAGGTCCCACCTGTCAAACCACCTGTCCATAGGCGATAAATGCTTCTGGCAAGAATACCATCATAAGGTAGATCGGCTATAAAATGTATATGGTGTACAGATGGAGCAGTTTCTAACTGGACTGTGATATCATGTCACAAAAGCTATTGAAAAAGTCAAGTAAAAAGTTTCTTGCAACTGTTTCTTTATTTGTCAAGGTTAGAATTGCTATATTGGGTAGTTAGCTTTACATCTAAAAAAGTAAAATATTTCCAGCCATAGCTTAGTTCCGTTATTTCACGTACATAAAATCTCAGTGGGGTTAAAGCCTTAGTCAGAAGCTTACAAAATACATGAAGCTGCATTTGTCATGCTGGTTCTCACTGATAGTAAAGGGGAAATAACTTGTAAAGTTTCAGCTTAGATACTTTTCTGTTCATGGCATCATTAGGCATTTGTCAACAAAGTCTTAAAGTCTAAACAGGAAAATTGCATTTCAAGCCTCACAAATCATTTTCCCTGAGAAATAACTCTGAGCGTGCACATGGCTTCCTTTGATTTCTTCACAGAGGATGGATATTTATGATGATTTCCTAGCTATAAAAGTGTTAGACCTCCATGAATACATCTAATGCTGTTCACCTTTCACTGATCTTCAAACACAGAGAAATTTAAAGTACAGCAGACTTGGACATGAAGTATACATTCACACTTAACAAGAATGGCTTCAAACTGAAAATCTGCCATTAAAGTAAATATGGAAAATAGTTTATCACTAGAGATGAGCGAGCATACTCGTCCGAGCTTGATACTCGTTCAAGTATTAGGGTACTCGTAAGTGCTCGCTACTCGGATGAGTATGTTGCCATGCTCGAGGAAATGGCATCTCCCGCCTTTTGAATTTTTGGCGGCTATAAACTCAGCCAATCACAAGCCAGGAGACTCTGCGGTACACCCAGCATCACGTGGGGCCCTTACATGTCGATAGCAGGGGTTGGCTGGCCTGATCAGGTGACCCTGGAATATACTAGTGACTGCCTGCAGTGCTCGGCTCAGTCGCTGCCTGGATGCCGTTAGGGACAGATCTGCAGTCTGATACAGGGAGAGTGTTAGGGTGTTCTACTAGATTTGTGTTAGGCAGGAGTGATTCTAAAAGAACCCAACAGCCCTTGTTAGGGCTACAAGACACTTTTTTTTATCTGCTTGTGGCTGGGCTTGCTGGCACTAGTAGTGCAGCTACCGCCATATTTGCAGCATTTTGCAGGGAGACTGGAAAAAGTTTATTTTTTGGCTCTCAGTGACACACATCCATTTCAAACAGCTAAGTGGGACAATTTTTTTGTGTTTTCATTGAAATAGGCACAGTCTTCAGAAGATTTTTTTCTGTCTAACTGATAGATAGTGGAAGTCACAGTACAAAATCCTTTTGTTTGCTCTCAGTGATACAAATCCATTTCATACAGCTGTGTGGAACCATTCTGTGTGTCACAGTTCAGCTGGCCAGTCACCACAAACCACAATCCGTATTTCCTGTCCAGGTGACCCATACTGTACGTCACGTAATCAAATACGGTCTTGTGCTCTCACTGATACAGCTGCATTAGAAAAATCTCTGTGCGACATTTGTCTGGGTTGCACTTAAGCAGACCAAGTCTGCCTAATCTAATAGTTTCAGTGTAATTGCTCCATACTGCACGGTACGCAATAAAATACGTAATTTTGCTCTAACTTATTCACCTATATATTAACTTGTTCAGATTGAACAAGTTTGTGGGTTTCAGTACAGCAGGCCCATTTTTTTTTTTGTATATATAATACACTTATATACAGAAAATGTTGAACCCCAGGGCTAAGGGTCAAGGACGAGGGCGTGGGCAACGGCATGGGCGTGGGCAACTCAATTCTGTGAGTTACAGTCCAGCACCTCAGTCTGCACAGACCACAATCCGTTGTTTCTCTTTAATTGATCTATATTGCATGTCACGTAAAAAAAATACGTTTTTTTGCTCTCAGTGATACAAATCCATTTCATAAAATCCTTTCTTTCTCTTTAACTGATCTATACTAAACGTCACTTTTAAAAATACGTCTTTTTCCTCTCTTTCTATCTCTCCAAACTATTTTTCCGGATAGGTGACATATACGGTATTAAACTGAGAAGAATACATACAACACATGCCCAACTTGATCAATTTCATAGTTGACAACCGTACCTAAATTGACAGCCACAGGCATACAGGGCCACGCTAAATTTTTCCTGTGCTCTACCTGCTACCGTCATGTAGCTCGGTCAATGTGTAGTCACAGCCATACAGGGCCACGCTAAATTTTTCCTGTGCTCTACCTGCTACCATTGTGTAGCTCGGTCAATGTGTAGTCACAGCCATACAGGGCGACGCTAAATTTTTTATGTGCTCTACCTGCTACCGTCGTGTAGCTCGGTCACTCTGTCTGACCCTGGGGCCACTCATGTACTGCCCACTTGGAGGATTGCGGGGCCTGCCTCGGTCACGGTTTCTCAGACTTACTATGCCTCTTCCTCCTCCTTCGAATTACCATCCGTGCTTCACCTCCTGCTACCTCAGTCTAACTCGGTCACTCTGTTGTCGCCGCCATGCTGCGTCAGGCTAAATTTTTGGGTGGCTCACCTGCTACCTCATCTAACTTGGTCACTTATTGGTGTCACTGCCATGCTGTGTCAGGCTTATGCCTGCATCGTGTGGCTGGGGATAGGAGAGAAGTGCCAGCATGGGCATGGGTGATGGACCTTCGTTGCACCTAGTTGGGGCTTCCCTAACATGTGATGGGCATGAGCCTCGCCTTTCTTGGTCTGGGTGAGCACAATTGCCATGAGGGTAACCACCAGGCTGTTGTAGGAGAATTTGGGGTAATGGTGGGATTAGGCAGCCTCAGAGGCATCCATGCATGCTGCCCCTGCTGTTTTCTGTCCATTTCCGTGGTGTTTCCATCATTTTCTGAGGTTTCCAGGTGTTCACCCAGCCTTCCCTAGGCAGAGCCTTGGTCCCCTGCAAAAAATGCTCGAGTCTCCCATTGACTTCAATGGGGTTCGTTACTCGAAACGAGCACCCGAGCATCCGGAAAAGTTTGTCTCGAATAACGAGCACCCGAGCATTTTAGTGCTCACTCATCTCTATCACCAAACATGACAGATTATTGGGATTTCAATCATTGGGTTTGTTAATCACTATGTTGTAGTGCCTGGAAGACCATCATTATTTCTGAGATGCCATAAGGTGGACAACAGGTCAAGTGTTGAAGCCTTCTCTGATGGTCACTGCATAGCACGCCTCCAATAACTGGCAGCTATTAGAAATAATCATCTGTATGTCCTACAAAGTGTTCACTACTTACCATTCCCATCTGCTTGATTAGAATAACCTTCCATTTTAGTAACATGTAACAGACTTTATTCAGTATTTAATACTGATTGTTCATTTTGGTAGGAATTAAATGGCATGCAATGAAAACACTTTCAATGAATGGTTTGGAGAACTAACCTACACACCCTACTACTCCAGTACCAGATGCCTAGACATCAGGGGCATACACAGATCTCATAGAGTTCCATTGCAAAATTTAATACAGGTCCTCACCCCAACCTGTTTCCCAGTAAGGCTTCATGCATACAGCCATTGCCCAGCCGTGCCCTTATTGCGGCCCTCAATATGCGAGCACCGGCCGTGGGCACCCCGCATCACGGATGCGGACCTATTCACTTGAATGGGTCCGCAATCCACAAGGTCCGATGTGGAATGGAGGCAAAAAAAAAACCCATGAAACACTGTGGAGTGCTGTGGGGTTTCTGTCCGTTCCTCCATACTGCAAAAAAGTAGAACATGCACTACTTCTTTGCTGAGCGGGTGGTCATGGACCCATTCAAGTTGAATGAGTCTGGATCCGTGTGCACAAATTGTGGTCCCCAATGCACAGAACGGCTGTGTGCTTGAGGCTTTACTGTGTGTTAAACACTCTCAGCCAAATTTCAGTGCAATGTGTGATGCCTATATTTATGAAAAAAATACAATTTTATTAAGGGCAAGACATTTTAATTAAAAAAAAAGTGATAAAAAATGTGGAAATAAGTACTTCATAAATATGTCACTCATTCTGCAAACCATGTTTCTCAATATACTTATACCACACAACTGGCCTAAATACATTGATAAATACCCTGCTTCTCATCATATAGTATATAGAGATGAGCGAGTAGTGTTCGATCGAGCTATTTGGCGTACTCGATTTCGTTCGAGTATAACGGCGATGGCGCACTTAGAATTCGTTTCTCCTCCCACCTTCCCTGGCGCTCTTTTTCCACCAATCACCATGCAGGGGGGGTATGACAGGCACGCTGACCACGCTGGCAGCGCGAAAACGGCGTCTACATGCATTGGCTGGAAAAACCATGTGACCTCGAATATTAAAAACTCAGCTCTTCCTGCTCGTACGCATATGCTGCGTGAACTTAGTCAGGGACAGAGGCTGGAGAAGGGAGAGACAGGTTTTAGCTGTTGGACAGGCAGGAGCGTGATTAAAAGCCCTTATCAGGGCTACTATAGTGCAGTACAGTGATAGCTTTACTACAATATAGACTTTACAGAGAACGGCTGCTGTATTCAGGGATAGCTGCTGGAGTAGGGACAGAGAGAGGAATTAGTAGTGTATTAGGTGCTCTGCTACATACCAAACTATATTTGGCACTACTGCTGTGTACCTTGAACTATAAAATATATAGGCCTTATAATTGGCAACTGTACAGTGCGTTCTCTTGCAAACTAATTTAAATACCTGGTGTAAATACCCACCGTCTGAACAGTTAGTACACGGCTGTGTACCTTGAACTATAAAATATATATAGGCCTTATAATTGGCAACTGTACTGTGCGTTCTCTTGCAAAATTATTTAAATACCTGGTGTTAATACCCACCGTCTGAAAAGTTAGTACACGGCTGTGTACCTTGAACTATAAAATATATAGGCCTTATAATTGGCAACTGTACTGTGCGTTCTCTTGCAAAATTATTTAAATACCTGGTGTTTATACCCACCGTCTGAAAAGTTAGTACACGGCTGTGTACCTTGAACTATAAAATATATAGGCCTTATAATTGGCAACTGTACTGTGCGTTCTCTTGCAAAATTATTTAAATACCTGGTGTTTATACCCACCGTCTGAAAAGTTAGTACACGGCTGTGTACCTTGAACTATAAAATATATAGGCCTTATACTAGGCAACTGTACTGTGCGTTCTCTTGCAAAATTATTTAAATACCTGGTGTTTATACCCACCGTCTGAAAAGTTAGTACACGGCTGTGTACCTTGAACTATAAAATATATAGGCCTTATAATTGGCAACTGTACTGTGCGTTCTCTTGCAAAATAATTTCACGGCTGTGAAGGCAAAATATTGTAACCAAAAAATAATAAAATGCGGAGGGGGGCTAGCGGAATAGGACGTGGACGAGGACGGGGGCGCGGAAATGCTGTTGGGGGCCTTGTTGAAGCCAGTGGGGATACAATGCGTGCTGGTGAGGGTCAGCCAGGATCCCGCTCATCCAGAATCCCTGCCTTTATGGGACAGTTAAGCAGGGGGCGGGTTACACCGCTGTTGAGGCCTGAGCAGGTTGAACAGGTGGTGCAATGGATAGCCGATAGCGCTTCCACACAGTTGTCCACCAGCCAGTCATCCACACAGTCTCACTCTGACCCTCCACACCTGGCCAACAGAGTCATCCCACCATTGACTCCTCCCAGGAGCTCTTTTCGGGTCCTTTTTCAGATGTGCCGGAAGAATCCCAGGAGCTAGCAGAGGAATTTGTTTGTAGTGATGCCCAAACACTTGAGTTTTCGCCATCTCCTGCTGATGTGGACCCTGAGCCAGCATCTGTTATCATGAGCGATGATGATGATGAGACGCAGTTGCCATCAAGGGAGGCTGTTGGAATGTCCAGTGGGCAGGAGGAGGAGCAGAGTGAGGAAGTTGAGGTGGTGGATGACGAAATGACCGACCCCACTTGGCCAGGGGTGATGTCCAGCGAGGAAAGTAGTGGAGAGGTGGTGGTCTGCGCAGCACCGAAAAAGGCAGCAAGAGGCAGAGGGATGTCCAGAGGCAGAGGGATGTCCACAGGCAGAGGGATGTCCACAGGCAGAGGGATGTCCACAGGCAGAGGACAGTGCAGACAGAGAAGTGAGGCCACAGCCAGCAGGGCCGAAGCTGTTCCCGGCAGCGGGCAGTCGTGCGAAGCTCCCCCATCGAGGCCTCGTACTTCTATGGTGTGGAGATTTTTTAATGTTTGTGCGGATGACAAACTGAGCGCGGTTTGCACACTCTGCCACTCAAAACTGAGTAGGGGCTCTGAGAAGAGCAATCTGACCACCTCAGGCATGCGGCGTCACTTGGAAGTCAAGCACTGGGCTGAGTGGGAGAGAGCAAACGCAATACAACCTGCGCCCGTCTTGCTGCCACTGCCTCTTCCCCTGTGTTGTGTGCTGCCACTGCGGTCCAGACCTCCAGCCAGGACACCTCCACATCTGCCTCTGCCTCAGCTACTTTGGGGCCTTCTCCTTCAGCCTCCCCTTCCCCCGCCTCTTCGCCTGCACCTTCACACTCCTCGTCCCAACAACTGTCCATCTCGCAGGCGTTCGACCGCAGGCGGAAGTACGCCTCGAGTCACCCCCAAGCCCAAGCCTTAAACTGCCACATCTCCAAACTGCTGGCCCTGGAGATGTTGCCGTTTAGGCTTGTGGAGATGCAGGCCTTCCGCGACCTGATGGCGGCTGCCGCACCTCGCTATTCCGTCCCCAGCCGCCACTACTATTCCCGGAGTGCCGTCCCCGCCCTGCACCAGCACGTGTCGCGTAACATCAGGCGGGCCCTGAGGTACGCAGTCAGCGCAAAGGTCCACTTGACCACCGACTCGTGGACAAGCGCTTGCGGCCAGGGACGATACATTTCTTTGACGGCACACTGGGTGAATGTAGTGGAAGCGGGGACGGGGTCGCAAACAGAGACGGCCTACCTACCACCCCCGCCCAAGATTGCCAGCACGGGTTCTGATAAACCCCCCTCCTCCTCTGCCTTAACATCGCCCTCAGCCGCTAGCTGGAAGCGTTGCAGCACTGGCGCGGGGAGACGTCAGCAGGCGGTGCTTAAGCTCATCAGCTTGGGCGACAGGAAGCACAGCGCCCCAGAGGTGAGGGACGCCATATTGCAGCAGACGGAGATGTGGCTGTCGCCGCTGCAGCTAGGACCAGGCATGGTCGTGTGCGATAACGGCCGTAACCTGGTGGCGGCTCTGGAGCTTGCCGAACTCGATCACGTACCATGCCTGGCCCACGTTTTTAATCTGGTAGTCCAAAAATTTCTAAAGACTTACCCCAACCTGGCAGAGCTACTGGTGAAAGTGCGGCGCTTGTGCGCTCACTTTCGGAAGTCAACTGTAGCTGCTGCTAGCTTAAAAAAACTCCAGCAACGCCTCCATTTGCCTGAACATCGGCTGTTGTGCGACCTGCCGACTCGCTGGAATTCCACCTATTCCATGTTGGCCAGGGTGTGTGAGCAGCAGAGAGCATTGATGGAGTACCAGATTATGAATCTACGCGTGCCTCCAACTCAGCTCCCTCAGTTTGCCAACCACGAGTGGCCATGGATGGCAGACATATGCGATGTACTGCGTATCTTTGAGGAGTCCACCAAGAAGGTCAGCAGCGAGGACGCTATAGTGAGCGTAACCATCCCGCTCCTATGCGTCCTTAAAGAATCGCTCATCGCAATAAGGGAGAATGCATTGCACGCAGAGGAGACGGGGGTAGGAGGAGACGCAACGGAGCTACACAGTCAGACCACACTTTTGTCTGCTTCTCGGTGGCAGTTGCAGGAGGAGGAGGAGGATGATGAGGAGGAGGAGGACGACGTGGAGGTGGCTGTGGAAGAGGAGGAGGATGCTGGCGGCGAGGGTAGCAGTCAGGCTGTGTGCGTCCCATTGGTTCAGCGCGGATGGGGCGGAGAGGAGGCGGAAGAGGAAGAGGAGGAAATGGCAAGTGATCCTTCTGGTGGGGCAGTGAGGTCATGCCTATTCAGAGTCTGGCACACATGGCTGACTTCATGCTGGGCTGCTTTTCCCGGGACACACGTGTTGTCCGGATAGTGGAGAACAAACTGTACTGGGTCTTCGCAATCCTGGACCCCCGGTATAAAGATAACGTCTCTTCTTTTATTCCGGTAGAGGAGAGGACGAATCGATTGCTGGAATACCAGAGGGAACTCGTGCAGAACATGATGGAGATTTTCCCACCCACCATCGCTGGCGGCAGAGAGGAGAGGGTCTCCCAGAGTCCCACAACATCAATCAGGCCCACAGCCACCAGGGGAACACTCTCCAAGGTGTGGGACACGTTCATGGCACCCCCTCGTGCAACTTCCATCACTGCGGGGCCCGCTATCAGCAGGAGGGACAAGTATCGGCGGATGTTGCGGGAGTACCTGGCAGACCGTACCCCTGTCCTCCCCGATCCCTCGGCGTCCTACACTTACTGGGTCTCCAAGTTGGACACGTGGCTGGAACTGTCCCTGTACACCTTGGAGGTGCTTGCCTGCCCTGCCGCCAGCGTGCTATCAGAAAGGGTGTTCAGCACAGCCGGGGGCATTATAACCGGTAAGCGCAGCCGCCTGTCAACCGACAGTGCCGACAGGCTGACGCTAATCAAAATGAACAGCAAGTGGATTGACCCGGACTTTGCTTCTCCAACAGTGGAAAGCAGCCAAAAGTGAAGTGCCATCTGTATGAAGTGCCATTTCCTCCTCCACCTCCTCCTCCTCCTCCTTAACCGCCGTAGAATTGCTCCGTAAATAAGAAAAATTTATATATTTAGGTCTCACCTCTTGGGCCTCCACAAAATGTTTAAGAGGTCTCACCTCTTGGGCTTCCACAAAATGTTTAAGAGGTCTCACCTCTTGGGCCTCCACAAAATGTTTAAGAGGTCTCAGCTCTTGGGCCTCCACAAAATTTTTAACAGGTCTCACCTCTTGGGCCTCCACAAAATGTTTAAGAGGTCTCACCTCTTGGGCCTCCACATAATTTTTAAGAGGTCTCACCTCTTGGGCCTCCACATAATGTTTAAGAGGTCTCACCTCTTGGGCCACCACATAATTTTTAAGAGGTCTCACCTCTTGGGCCTCCACAAAATGTTTAAGAGGTCTCACCTCTTGGGCCTCCACAAAATGTTTAAGAGGTCTCACCTCTTGGGCCTCCACAAAATTTTATCAAGGTCTCACCTCTTGGGCCTCCACAAAATTTTTAACAGGTCTCACCTCTTGGGCCTCCACATAAATTTATCAAGGTCTCACCTCTTGGGCCTCCACAAAATTTTCCATGAGCCTCTGGCCAGCCCACGGCCTCTTCCTGCCTTTTGCAGTCCTACGCATCCCTCAACATCCCCACTGCTTTACCTGCTAGACATGACACTGGGCCAGGTCGGGTCACTGACATCTCTAGCGCCAACAATTTGGGCATTTTAAGGCTTCTGCATGTGTTTGAGTTGTTTTTACATTTTAAAGAAGACATGTCTGACCACATCTCACACACACACACAATGACAATTAGGGGTGGGGTCTATTTGCTTTCCCCCTTGCCTATGCCATCTGTGGTTGTCATAGGCAACGTGATTTTAAGGGGTGCAGAATTTCATCTTCTTTTTTGTCTAGTTTGGCTTGGGGTCCATGGCAATGTAGAGGAAAGAAGGTTTCCTTGTATGGTCTCACTTTACAGAGAGGTTACATTGTCTTTGGAGTGTATTGTTGAGAGGCTGTGATAGTGGCGTAATAGTGCGACTTGGGCGCGTTATATGCACCCAGACATGCTTCCCCTGCTGTCCCAGTTGCATTCCAGCAGTGTTGGCATCCTTTTCTGAGGTTTCAGGGTGGACTTGGTGACCCCCAAGTGGTCGAATTGAGATTTCCAAGTGGCGAGCATTTTTTTCCCATAGACTTTAATGGGATTCGATATTCGGTCGAATAGTCGAATTTCGCGGTCTATTCGAATCGAATTTCGAACTTTCGAATATTTCACTACTCGCTCATCTCTAATAGTATATTATAAAACTGGTTGCCTACAGCCACCACTAGAGAGAGCTCAGTGCATGGGAATTTATACTGTTACCATTGATTCCAATGTATTGTGAAAATGTAGTGTTTTATATTCTGGGAACAGAAAGAGTTCAGGACTGGGTCCCCATAACATTTACATGGTCTACCTCAGTTCAAGGTACAGCACTGCTATGCACTATTTTGGGAAACAATCCAAATTACTACATGTTTGCGAATATACTTTAAGGTCACCATTATAATCTGTTCTGCCGTATTACACAATGGAGCACCACAAAGAAGTGACAGAATGGCAATACTGGTGGCTTTCTTTTTCTTTTTTTTTTTTTTAAGAAGACATTCCATGTTTTACAGGTTTTATCTCTCTACTCCCTGTACAAAAACCAAGATGAAAAAATGACACAGATAAAAATTAATTTTGGGGTAATATATTATACGTTTCTTCTATTGCATCATAAACATACATCTATATACAAATCTTCAAGCTGGCATGACACAATTCCTTACCGTAAACTCTGAACACTAAGCGTATCAGATGTTGATTGCCTTGACTGGCGCCCACAAGCACTGCCTCCCGTGGGTGATGCCCAACTGGCGGATGATCCAACCCAGGACCGGACACTCTCTGTTTTCCCCACACTCATTACTGAACCTATGGTTGACTGATTATCTCTGTAGGAACAATCAAGAGAAATAGACAAAGTATAACTCAGACAGTACAATAAAGTATTTAACATTTTTTAATACATGATTTTTTGGTAATGTATCAAAGACTCTCCGATGGAGCACATGAAACTGGCCTAGAAGCTTACTGCTGGGGATATAGTCTCTGATTTATCAATCCCAGTGTTTGCTATGCCGGTCTAGATTTCCGCTGCGCCTCCAGAAGATGCTTTTGTCAGTGTCACCTAATACATTCCAGAACTGTAAGGGTTACATAGCATAAATCAATATAATGCTGTGTGACCCCCGTCAGTGCCGGGAGGTCAGGCCGGGAGCTGCGCTGTGGACTCGCAGCGTTGTAAACCGAGAGCAAGGCAGGTGGTTGTTCCGCAACCAGAAAGAACGCACACTTGGTGTTTAAGTTTACGAACAATGCATTTACTATAGATTAATAAAGGCAAGATAAAGGTAAAAGAACAAGGGGAAAGACAAGCAATGTACACAGTGTAATATGAACAATTCAAGACAGATTCTGCAATAGATTCCACGTTTACTACGTCCACTTCTGAACACGGACGCTGAGCGAACAATTCCCTCCGAACTATCCCTAACTGACCCTAACTTCACTTATGGGTGCGCACCCCCCCCCCCCTTTTTTCCCAGTGGTCCAGGCGGACCGCTTACAGTCCGTAGAAGCGCGCGGTGGGGCCCTTTCATTGATAGCGAAGTGTCCTCTTCTCACGGTGATGGCGATCACTGAAGCAATCAAATCCTCAGCAGGCCGGGAACCAAATGGATGCAATGTCCAGCAGCAGATATCACTGAGCAAACTGACAGTCCAGCAGTATCCATACACTGGGAGGTGATGTAAGTTGGGGTTTTGCAGTGACTGTCCGGTACTCAACAGCACTGCTAGTCTCTAGTTTTCGTGCAATATACACAGCCACAATGTCAGCCTCACTGGTTAGCCACTGCGCACAGTCCTCTCAGCGTGGCTCCACTAAATGTGCTTGTCTCTTTACACTCTGTCCGCCTCTGGACTGAAGTACATACAGTTTAGCTGCACAGGAGAGTTCTCTGATGCCTCCACACGCTTTTTAACATAGCACAGACACCTGTCTTTTTCTTGCCAAGATGGCTGCAGCTCCCTGTCTCGTCACTTCCTGCTTCTCTTCCCTTCTCTGCCTGCAAAACTGGCAGGATGACCTCATTGGGGGCGTGTCACTCCAGCATCTCAGTACAATGGCTGCTGTCTTAAAGGACCAGAATCACAGAAATACAGGAACAGATATGCATTTAACTTTAACACATTTTAAACATACTAATGAAGGTTGGGATATCATTGAGCTGTCTCTTACATATTCCCCCCCACTTTAAGATTGGCAGTCCTGGCCAATGACTGAATAACCAGAAGGTTGTACTCTTATGCGCAGAGTGGTAGTGTACCGTTGTATGGCAGGCCAGACAAATTCTTCCTGCGCATACCGAACAGGGGGAATGCCAGCATTTGGTCTAGTGGTCCGCCTGAGGACTGCTGGTGTACTCTGGGGTGCTGTAGCCATAGGCTGAGAAGGACCAGCGGACTCTGTACCAGAGGGGGCACAGGCTGGAGGTGTAGTAGTTGCTGGTGGAACATGCTCAGGAGCAGGGATCGGCCAACTATCATCCTCATCGTCATAGGCCCAGTCCACACCACCAGTCTCTGACTGTGGGAGTTCATTGACATTGACATTTCTGTCTTCATTTGTTTCTTCGGAATGACACAGGCGCAACATATTTCGGTGAAGTACTCGAACACAATCATCCCCTTCCTTCTGGACTTCATACACTGGTCCATTCGTATACTTGCGGCTCACAACACGATATGGCACAGCTTCCCATCTGCTTTGCAATTTCCTTTGGGGCTTCTTGACACGCACCAGCACCAGGTCGCCTGGCTGCAATGGTGCTCCTTGTACTGGGGTCTTAGCAGAATGAGGATGTTCTTGCAGACGCTGCCGCACCAATCGATGGATTGTCTCAAGTCTCTGCCGGTGTTCCCGCACCCAGGACGTTGGATCCCTCGGCAGGAACCCATCCACATCGTTCAACTGTAATTCCCCTATACTTCGGCCAGACCGCCCGAAAAGGAGAGTATAAGGAGAATATCCCGTGGTAGAATGGACCTGATTGTTATAGGCCCACACCATCTCAGACAAGAACTGAGGCCACTGTAACTTCTTGTCTTCCTCCAGAGTCCGCACCATCTGTAGCAGAGTTCTGTCGAATCTTTCACAGGCCCCGTTTCCTTCAGGATGGTATGGGGTTGTGTGCGATTTCTTTATCCCGTAGATACGTTGAACTTCTTTTATCACATGTCCCTCAAAGCAGGCTCCCTGGTCGGAGTGGATGCGCTGGGGACATCCATACACTCGGATGAAATCTTGGCACAGAGCCTGGGCCGCTGTTTCAGCTGTCTGGTCCTTGGTGGCGGTCACCACCGCAAATTTGGTGAAGTGGTCCACCATTACGAGGCAATACTGGTGACCACTGTTGGATGGGCCCACCATTAGATAGTCTATCATGACAATCTCCAAAGGTTCCTGGGTCACTATGGTTTGCAGTGGAGCTCTCTGTTCTACTGCCTTATGGATCTCACAAGTTCGACAGCTGCGGCATACTTCTTCGACCATTTGATGGAGACCAGGGCAGTAAATCAGTCGTTGTAACCAGCGAAAGGTTTTCTCGTGACCGAAATGTCCATTCTTATTATGAGCCTCAACTGCCAATGAGCGAGCCAATTCACTAGGCACCACAATTTTATATCGAATGTCGATTTCAGAAGGTAGATAGACTTTTCGGCATAACACTCCGTGTTTCATCTCCAACTTCTCCCACTGGCTCAGAACCGATAACATCACCCGTGTCAGTCGCTCTCTTTCCTCTATACAGGGCTTCTTGCATTCCTCAACACACTTGATAATCTGAGCCAGTCCCTCATGGGCCTGCTGTATCTGGGCCCATTCCTGTTGTGTGGGACCAAAGAAAGGAGCCAGTTCAGTCCCTTCCATCTCATACTGATTGGCGGCAGCCAAGGCCTGTGAAAATTTGCTGAAGTCAGGCACTTCCACATGCTCTAACTCTTGATCCATGTCTTCTGTGGGAATCTGGGCAGTTACCCTAGAAAGTCCATCAGCATTCTGATTCTCTGTTTTGGACCGATACTTAATACGATAATTGAACTTAGACATTCGGGCTATCCACCTCTGCTCTAAAGCCCAGAGCTTTGCATTTTCTAGGTGAGCTAGTGGGTTGTTGTCAGTCAGTACTAGGACTTCAGCCCCGGTCAAATATTCAGAGAATTTCTCAGTCATGGCCCATAGCAGTGCCAACAGCTCCAACTTAAATGAACTATAGTTCTCTGGATTTCTTTCAGAATTCCGCAAAGACCGGCTGGCATACGCTATGACTCGCTCCTGGCCATCCTGAATCTGAGAAAGCACGGCTCCGAGACCATATAGGCTTGTATCCGTATATAGCTGGAACGGCAAGTGGTAATCAGCATACGCCAAGATTGGGGCTGTTGTCAGAGCATCCTTCAATGCCTGGAAGGCTTGTTCCTGTTCAGGTCCCCATTTCACGGTCCGGTTCTTCGGACCACCGGATGTGCCTCGTAGGAGAGCATTAAGTGGTGCTGCTACCCTGGCAAAATCCTTGATAAACCGTCGATAGTAACCGGCTACTCCAATGAACGCCCTCACTTCTCGCAAGGTAGTCGGTGTCGGCCAATCTTGAACAGCCGCTATCTTGTCCCTCGATGGTCTCACACCTTCTCCTGATATGCGATGACCCAAGTAATCAATTTCAGATTGGAACAGTCGACATTTACTGGGTTTCAATTTGAGCCCTTGTTCCCGCAATCGTCTAAATACTTGTCCCAACTGGTGGAGATAGTCTTCAAAGGTCGCAGAATACACGATAATGTCGTCTAAGTAGATGAGAGTGAACTCAAAGTTGAAGTCACCGAGACATTTCTCCATTAATCGCTGAAACGTTGCGGGTGCATTTGTCAATCCGAAGGGCATCCGGTTAAATTCGTATAGCCCCATGGGCAAGATGAATGCCGTCTTCTCCTTGTCTTTCTTGGCCATCGGCACCTGCCAATACCCACTAGCCAGATCTAGTGAGGAGAAGTACCGGGCTCTCCCTAGTGCCGAGAGGGACTCCTCAATCCGGGGCAAGGGGTAGGAATCTCGTACAGTGCAGGCGTTTAACTTCCGATAGTCTACGCAAAACCGGATGGACCCATCTTTTTTTCTTACTAATACCACCGGAGCCGCCCAGGGACTTTGACTTTCTTGGATAATCCCACCCTGTAGCATCTTAGTCAACAGTTCTTTCACCTCCTGGTATAACTGTGGAGGAATTTGTCGGTAGCGCTCTCTGATTGGCGGGGTATCTCCTGTGGGAATTTCATGGTAGATCCCTGTCGTACATCCAAAATCTTCATCATAACGTGCAAAGGTGGCTTGGTTCTCCCACAGCAGCTCATCTACCTTCTGGACCTGTTTTAGAGAACACGAACAACTCTGCATCTTCATCTGTTCTCGAATTGCACGGCCATTCCATTCAGAGGTGGGGCCCTCATCTTCCCCCATAGACATGGTTACGGTCCACTCATCCCTTTCAGCCGGCTTCAGCTACGTCGGAGTTACTTTCCTTACTTCCTCTGGAGTCACATAGACATTAGCCAGCAGCCTTCCTGGGGTCAGGTCTACACTCTGGTCCTGCGTGTTTACACACCGGAGTGGTACTCTCCCATTGCGAACTATTGCTAAGGAATGGGCTACTAGCGGATCAACACCCCCTTCGGTTGCCTGCAGTGGTTCTACCAACACAGCTATGCCTTCCAGTTTTCGACAGGTGCCTACAGGCATGGACACTATCATCTCCCGATTGGGTGGCAATGTAACTTTTGTATGTAAAGGGACCGAGATTTGAGCCAGAGAACGCTGTGCATCTGAACTTTTCTGTAAGCCACATGTTCTGATTAGTCGCTGGAACGCTGTTTGAGTAGGCCGATGGGTGGTCGTTCCTTTCCAATAACTGTGACCTTTCTTTTCAAAGAGAATCTGATCCAATTCTTTTAAGACATTCATCCCCAAAACAACAGGGACCTTTACTTCATGGGAATCTTGTACCACCACAATTCCTTTACTACCTAGATCTTGACCACATAACTGGACATTCATCCAGGTCACTCCCACCACCTGGACTGGTAGCTGATTAGCTGCAATTACTCGTACAAATGTATGGGGGTCATATTTCACATGTTGCCGGAAGTACCGTTCATAACAGTCTCTACTCAGGGTCGTTACTTGGGAGCCTGTGTCGATCATTCCGGTAACAGGAATACCTTCCAATTCCATCTGGATGATGGGACTTGCAGCGATTAGATCCTCAGGGCATTCTCTCCACGTAGTCTCCTTCTCAGTCTCCCCTCCTACACGCCCTACTGCAGCAGGGGACTTCAGTTTAACGGTGGTTTCTCATAAGCTTGTCGCTGCTCTGGACATCTAGCAGCAATGTGGCCAATCCGCCCACACTCCCAGCAGCGTATCTCCCGTCGCTCTGGCCATCGGTTTGGGCCCCCTCGGTAAGCCCCTTCAGTTTCTACTAAATGCTGCACTAAATTATTTGGACCCCTTCGGTAGGTCCTGTCCTCATCCCTCCAGCGGCGTTGTGGTTGATTCTGACCTTCTTGGTGTGGATGGACCACCCCTTCATCTCTCGTTTTCTGGACGTCGGTAATTCTCATAGAATTTTCATCACAACGGTTTGCAAGCGTTCCATTTGCTCTTGCAATTTCTGCATCATTGTGAGAATTTCTTTAACAGTCCCCTTTTCTACGGTTTCTGGGCCAGAGCTAGCCCCCTGTGACAAAGTGACTCCCACTGCGGTCTGGGGCTTTGGGACCATACTATTTGCACGTGAAATGGCCTCTACCTGTACGTCATGGAATTTAGCATCAGTCTGTCGTCGTATGAAGTCCTGCATAGTAACATTCAAACTGCCGTCATGGATCCCCAGGACAAACTGGTCCCGGAGAGTCCGATCAGGGTTACAGAAGGCTGGCAAGCCCCCTCTTTCCTTCCCTTGAATATCTCGGAGCAGTTCTTGTAGGGCATTTGCATATTGGGGAAGACTTTCATTCTCCTGCTGTACCCTCTGGAAGAACCGAGCCTGCAGGGACCCCAGCAATGCGGTTTCTCCATAGATCGTTTCTAGGATCTGGACCACTTGTTCAAACGTCTGCCTTTGTTCAAATGGCCGCAATATTACCATGGTCTTAGCATCCCCTTGTAATGTCAAAATCGCTAGCTCTACTAGTACTTCCGGTGCGGTCTGGTACATCCGCTGTACCATTCGTATCTGTTCCGCCCACACACTTACAGACATATTATTGCCATCAAATTTAGCTAACTGGCTCATTATAGCCCCGGCTGGCATTCTTCCTCCAGCACCATCACCCCTAACCGGTGCGGCGCCGTCAATTCTGGTATGCGGATCCTGCCGACTACGCCAATTTGTAAACCGAGAGCAAGGCAGGTGGTTGTTCCGCAACCAGAAAGAACGCACACTTGGTGTTTAAGTTTAAGAACAATGCATTTACTATAGATTAATAAAGGCAAGATAAAGGTAAAAGAACAAGGGGAAAGACAAGCAATGTACACAGTGTAATATGAACAATTCAAGACAGATTCTGCAATAGATTCCACTTTACTACGTCCACTTCTGAACACGGACGCTGAGCGAACAATTCCCTCCGAACTATCCCTAACTGACCCTAACTTCACTTATGGGTGCGCACCCCCCCCCTTTTTTTCCCAGTGGTCCAGGTGGACCGCTTACAGTCCGTAGAAGCGCGTGGTGGGGCCCTTTCGTTGATAGCGAAGTGTCCTCTTCTCACGGTGATGGCGATCACTGAAGCAATCAAATCCTCTGCAGGCCAGGAACCAAATGGATGCAATGTCCAGCAGCAGATATCACTGAGCAAACTGACAGTCCAGCAGTATCCGTACACTGGGAGGTGATGTAAGTTGGGGTTTTGCAGTGACTGTCCGGTACTCAACAGCACTGCTAGTCTCTAGTTTTCGTGCAATATACACAGCCACAATGTCAGCCTCACTGGTTAGCCACTGCGCACAGTCCTCTCAGCGTGGCTCCACTAAATGTGCTTGTCTCTTTACACTCTGTCCGCCTCTGGACTGAAGTACATACAGTTTAGCTGCACAGGAGAGTTCTCTGATGCCTCCACACGCTTTTTAACACAGCACAGACACCTATCTTTTTCTTGCCAAGATGGCTGCAGCTCCCTGTCTCGTCACTTCCTGCTTCTCTTCCCTTCTCTGCCTGCAAAACTGGCAGGATGACCTCATTGGGGGCATGTCACTCCAGCATCTCAGTACAATGGCTGCTGTCTTAAAGGACCAGAATCACAGAAATACAGGAACAGATATGCATTTAACTTTAACACATTTTAAACATACTAATGAAGGTTGGGATATCATTGAGCTGTCTCTTACAGCGTGACACACGCTCGTCTGCAAGGGGCCTAAGGGTGCCTTCACATGCAGGAGATTTTCTACATGCGGTTGTTTTGCCAGGAAGCAAATGGGTATCTGCAAGTCCTATTTAGATGAATGGAACTGATTTTCAGACGCAGAAATTTTTTGCAACAAAATCTTCCATATGTGAAGGCGTCCTAAAAGGCAGATTTTACTTCTCCTCTTTTGTAAATTCACTCTTTGTCTCATCTTCAAGACTGCATCAGACAAAAGGATCAGAAACTGATTGTACCAATATAGGTCTGCCTTTACATTTAAGCACATTTACATTTACACTAAGTAATAGTGTTCTCTATTAACATTTTACTTCACAAATAACCCTAAGGGCTCCTGCACACGACCGTGTTCACAAATTGCAGATCCGCAAAACAAAGCTACCAGCTGAAAGCCTGCCACAATTTTTTTTTTCCTGGGCCATGAAACGGACATACAGATGTGGACAACACACGCGTGTGCTATCTGCATCTTTTGCAACCCCATTGAGATGAATGGATCCACAGGAGCAATACTACGGATGTGTGCATGAGCCTTAGGGCTGTGCGGCTTTTCCGTGCACTGGGGATCGCAATTTGCGGTCCCCAATGCATGGGTAACACCCGTGCGGTGGGCGGGACGGATTGAGACCTATTCAACTTCTACTTTTTTGCGGTGCGGAGGCACGGACAAAAACACCACGGAAGCACTCCACAGTGCTTCTGATCAGTGCTTTCATTCTGCACCGCTCAGCATCTCTCGGATTGTGAACACATTCAAGTGAATGGGTCCGCATCCGTGATGTGGGGTGCACACGGCCGGTGCTCGTGTATTGAGGACCCACCATATGCGGGCCGCAATACGGCCTCGGCTAGGCAACGATCATGTGCATTAGACCTTTAGGCTTTCTGTTCTTCTGATCCGTCAGAAGAATGGAAGAAAAAAAAACAACAAAAAAAAAAAAAAAAACAGATCTGTTACTTAGAGCATCAGTTATGTTCAGTTAACATCAGTATGCACTTAAACATAACTTATACTCAAAAAACAGATCAGTTTTTTCCTTTATTTTTCTGTTCTTCTGATGGATCACAAGAACGGAATGGAAAGAACAGTGATGTGAATTAAATGACAACCTTCTCGCACTTTGAAATGAAGAGTGAAATTAATATAGACCAGGGGTGACATGTGACTGAATAGCTGCGGATTTGTCGTTGCAGATCTTTGTGCACAAATCCCCAGCGTTGTACAGTACCAGCAACATGGATGAGAATTTCTGAATATATACAGCAAATATACAGCAGATTTACAACAAGACCGCATGTATTGATTGCATGTGGGTTTTACAGCGGAAAAAACATCTGATTTCACCCTCTCCATTGCAAAGGGTGAAATCTGATGGCTTTTCTGCTGTAAAACCCACAATACATGCGGTCTTGTTGCGTTTTTTGTTGTGCAAATGCAGCAAAATCCACAGTGGATTTTTCAGCTATAAATCGAGCCAAAGCTGTAGTAGTAGTAGTAGAATGGGGGTCATAGCAGTGAAATGACTTCCATTTCTTTTCAGCTCCATTAAACCACATCTGCAAAGTTCTGCTGCTCTCAGTGCTAGAATTGTTGATGCAATAATGTGTCAACATTATTTCGTTCCCAGCACATTTTTCTTCTACTTTAAAGAAAATTTAGACAGGAGAGTAAATGGGAAAGGAGCCTTAACAGTGTGAAGTATTGATAAGTTCTGCAGTCCAACCATTGCCTGAAATTGCTCACAGTAACTAGAACTCAAAGCAGATTGTGCAATAAATGAAATTTGACATGCAAACACAAGACTTTCATTGAACCAGTGAGCAATTTATTGAAAATCTTTAATCCATCTCCTTGAGGCCATTGTGCTCAGAAAAAACATGAATGAATTACTTTAATCTCTAAACATATTGGAGGTACTTCACCACATCAGCCCATTTCTAGAGCTTTTCATTTTTAGCGGTAATCTACATGGAGATGCATCTCAGGTAGTGTACAGCGAAAGCCGTTTATTTCAACCCTTCACGGAACATTCATACACAGAATATGCCTTATGGCTTTAGTAAAAAAAAAAAAAAAGGCTTCAACATACGGTATAAGCAATCTTATTAGAATGCTTCAATTAATTTGTGCTCAGGATTTTAACCAATTTGTCCTTAAACAGTGGGGTGCAGAGCTGCAACTGGGCGTTACCTGGAGTTATAACTGAAGCCTTGTGTCATTTCAGTTTTTCATTGACGTATGCTGTCCGCATTTTCACGGACAGCATACTGATCCATTCATTTTTATATGTTAGTTCACATTTCCGTGGAATTTATCACACCCTGTACTCATGAAGTCTGGATTCAAAAAGCTGCAAAATAGAGCTTTGTAACTTTTTAGGTTTATTAATTTTTTTTTACATTTTATACTACTACGGACTCATGCACACAACCATGGATTTTGTCCGCATCCAATCTGCATTTTTTGCGGCTCGGATGCTGACCCATTCACTTCAATGGGGCTGCAAAAGTTGTGAACAGCACAATGTGTGCCGTCAGCATCCGTATCTCTGTTCCGCGGCCCCGGAAAAAAAGTAGAACATGTCCGATTCTTGTCTGTTTTGCGTAGAAGGATAAGACATTTGTGGAGGAGTGAAAAACAAATGTCTGCAGGCTCTCAGCCGGTATCCGTGTTTTGCAGATCCACAATTTGCAGAACGTAAAACAGGCTACGGTCATGTGCATGAGCCCTAAGGAGGAGTTCATATAACCGTTATTTTTATGATTATGATTAGTCATTTTTTTCCTTCTGAAATAATGGTTCAAAAGATGCCAAATGTGCATAACTGATTCACATTTATTTCCATCAGTTATTGTGAGCCAAAACCAGGTGCGGCTCTAAACACAGAACACGTGCAGATCTTTCCATTTTATCTAATCTCTGTAGAGGCTTCACTACTGGTTTTGGCTCACAATCACTGATGAAAATAACTGACCACAACGCAGCCTAAGGCCTCATGCACATGACCAGTGCTGGCCCGTGCCCGTATTGCGGCCCGCATACGGCGGGTCCGCAATACACGGGCACCGGCCGTATGCAGCTCGCATCAAGGACCCATTCACTTCAATGGGTCCGCAATCCGGGAGATGCGGAGTGGAGGCACAGATCGGAACACCACGGAAGCACTGTGGTGTGCTTCCGTGGTGTTTCTGGTCATGCCTCCGCAGCGCAAAAAAGTAGCGCAAGCACTACTTTTTTGTGGTGCGGACCCTTGGATGCGGAAATGAATGGGTCCGCGATCACAATGTCACAATGTCAGTGCCCACAATGTCAGTGCCCGTGCATTGTGGGCCGCAAATTTTGGTCCACAGCACGATCACTGACTGCATACGCTCGTGTGCATGAGCCCTAAGGCCTTAAACTGTGGACATGAAACAACTACAGCACACAAGAAACACCTCACATGGGCTCTAATGATAACCTCCAGTTTGCATTTGTACTTGTAGGTTCTTGCTGTAGAAGGTGAAGTCTGTATTGTCATCTTAACCCATTTTTCCTGTTTAAGTAATAACATGCAAGCATTTCATAGGAGCATTTAATCTCCATCTCCTCCTCAGTGATCATCCACACATTTCCTCACTGCCCAGGATTCTTTGATCTGTGACGCTGAATCTCTGCAGGGAACCCCCTCTCTGACCAATGCACAGATGTTCTAGAGCTACAATCGAGAGAAGCCGAGTTTCTACACATAAATTGTACATATTCAGTATATAATGTTACCACGTGCCGAACGTATGTGTGCACCTGAACTTACTCATGATTACATACAATGAATGCTGCTTTGTGACTCTGACAGCAACGTGCATATGGAAGTCTGTTTCCCCTTGAAAAAGCAGTTTAGTAATGCAGTCACATTATAATTCAATTGATAATTTATGAAGAGCAAACATCTGAAACCATGATCTTGTAGACAGTGAGGATTACAACAAATCTCCACTTTGGAGCCACCATAAATAACATATTAGACAGATGCATAAACAGTCATTCCTTAAAGAGGAGCTGTCACCTCTCCTGACAAGTCTGTTTTAATAAAAACTTGCATTCCCAATGTAATAGGTATTTCTGGAGCATATTCTTCTTAGAATTCTGCATCGTACCATTTCTATGTTATTCCTCCCAGATATTTATGAATAAATTGATACTTGGGTGTTACCATCTCATTGTCAAACGGGTGTACAAGCTCTGAGGCTGGCAGCAATGATTGGACTGTATAAGGCTACATGCACACAAAAGTGAAAAATTGCTGTGTACAGTCGTACACAGCCATTTTTAGGATCAATGAAAGTCTATGGGACTATTCACATGACCGTGTTTTTTAACAGCCAGTGAATAGCGGCTATCAAACAATAGGTCATGTCCTATTTTTGGATGTTTTCACGGCCAGAAGGACCCCATTGTTATCACTAGGACAGTTTTTAATGTCTTTTAAAAACGGGTACAATAGGACAATGTGGCCTTTTAGGGGTTAAAAAAATGCTGGGAGTGCGCGTTGACATCATCAAGCTGAGTGCAGGTCCTTTGGCAGGTCCTTTTCAATGAAGAGATGAGTGACTGTGTGTCTGTGTGTGCCAGTGGATGACGTGAGAATTTTTTTCTATTTTCTGCTAAAACACTACATCAGGGACCACTATGGGGGGCATTATTACAGATGGGGCCACTATGGGAGACAATATTAGTGCTGGGGCTACTATGGGGGACAGTATTACAGATGGGCGCCCTATGGGGGAATTATTACAGATGGGGGGCACTACGGGTGACATTATTTCTGATGGGAGCCACTATGGGGGCATTATTACTGCTGGGGGCCATTATGGAGAACATTTTGTGTACTGAGAGCACTGCAGGGGTTGGAATCTTTGTTTAAAAAAAAAAAAACAATTAAATTCATCCGTTTTTCATGGCCATTTGTAATGGCCATGAAAAACATATGCAAAATATATGCAAAACGGCCAAATTAAAAATGGACATATGTCCAGAAAATGGATGCACAAATGGTTGAAAAATGGCCATGAAAATCAACACTGTGTCCGTGTGCATGTGCCCTAAGGGGGTAGATGAGCATGCAGAAAATACGCACAAAATCTGCACCAAAACTACTAAAAAAGTGAACATAAATCTGTGTTTTTTGTTGCAGACTTTTGTGTCTCTGTTTATGTTAACAACCCCATTGAAATCTATAGAGAACACCACTTGTGCAGAATCACACAATCGACATGGCCCATTTCTACATGGAAGAGAAAATCAAAGTGTACTTGGGATTTTTCCTAGGTCTGCCTAGGTCCTAACAGAGTACAGTATAAGATCATAGTGTGCAATGTCAGGATGCAGTGCCGCGCTGGTGCCAGAACACAGCACTGCGTTGCAGGTAGAGCCAGAATGGTGGCTGTGGTACCCGGTGGAGGAGAGTAGAGGTGAGTATTTTCTGTAGGAATTAGGGGTCTTTATAACTTTGTGGCCTGATTTGGGGTCTCTATGAATTTGGGGGCTGATTTAAGGGTTTAGTCTGGGGACTGTATAAATTGATGGGTTGATATGGGGTCTGCATGAATTTGGGGTCTGATCTGGGGCCTGTTTGAATTTTAGGGTTTATCTGGGGTCTGTATGAATTTGGCGGCTAATCTGGAGCCTCTATGAATTTTGGAGCTGATATGAGCTTTAACCTGGTGTCTGTACAAATTTAAGGGGTGATCTGGGGTCAGTATAAATTTGGAGGATAATTTTAGTCTAATCTGCAGTAGGTTTAACCTGATCTAGAGTCTCAAGGAATTTGGGGTCTGATATGGAGTCTGTATAAATTTGTGGGGTCATTTGGGGTTTAATCTAGCGGTGTATAAATGTATAGGCTAATATGGAGTCTGTATGAATGTGGGGCTAATTTTGGATTTGGGAAGTGATTTGTTTTGTGGTTTTGGGATCCTTTGAGGGCCTGATTTGGGCTGATCTGGGTTCTGTATGAATTTGGGGGCTGATCCATGGTCTGCATTAATTCTGAGGTGTGGTCTGGAGGTCTGTATTAATTTTGGGATCTGATTTACTGTAAGAGTCTATTAATTTTGGGATCTCATCTGGGGTCTGTAATAAGAAAAGGTTGTCCAGACATACTTTTTGAAACTGATTAGAATGATTTCATTACAAATAGTAATACATTTCTGATCCCCACTGCTCTTCTTCTGCTGCTCCCCATGTCTTTCAGTCTCTGTACTTACAAGTCCTTCTTGAGTTGGATGTGACTGCTGCACCAGTGATTACAAATTTAGTATTGCTGTAATGGTACTCACAAAATTAGGATGTCATGTCATTTTTAACACACAGTGAACGCCATAATAAAAACAAAAAAATAAAAATGGTGGCATTTTGATCTACCCCCGCAAAATTTTTTTTCCCATTTTCCAATGTAATATGTAGTTAAATGATGCCATTAAAAAATACCCCCCCCAAAAAAAAAAAAAAAAAACAAATTTAAAAATAAGGAAAGAATAAAAATGCTGAATCAAAAATTGTCCCGATTCTTAACGGGTTACACGGCTAAACAATCCTGTTAATTTTTTGACCTGGGGTGTGGTCTGGGGTTTGATGCATAATGTACTGGTTGGAGCAGACTCCAGAACATCCCATGTATCCAAAATCTTGTCTGTATATATAACATGCAGTGCCATGCAGCAGAGTAGGGATGAGACACAGGCCGTGTTATATACAGTATAGTTGCTAATAGTTCTGATTTTGTAGGGACTGTCCCTGATTTTGAGAGACAGTCCCGGCAAATTTGGACTGTCCCGGGCTAATAATGGGTGGGCTAATGATAACCCTGTCCATAAGTGGGCATTCCCAGGGGCAGAGATTTAGATGCCCTGATTTTATAGTGTAGTGTAGATAGTGTATATAACGCAGCCTATATCACAGAGATGGCCAACCTGCGGCTCTCAAGCTGTTGTAAAACTACAACTCCCACCATGCCCTTTTGGCCATATTGCATTGCACTAAATGCCCAATTTACACATTACTAAAAAGTATTATAACTCAGGAATGGAGCCTTGGATCAATAAAAGAAAAACAGCATTTAAATCAAGTGAAGCACAGCTATGTGTCTATGCAAACGGTTTAATAGGGAGGTCACTGGTGACAGATTCTCTTTAAGGCCTATCATATTAAAATATGGTTTAAATATAGAGATAAACCTTGACTTTGTCTCCATATTGATTTTCCAAACCCTGTACTGTATGACTGATCTATACATGGTTTTATTCACATCTGTTTCATTCTTATTTCTGCTCCCATTGAGAATCCACAGATAATCATCACAAATAGACGTGAATATAAATGAGAAATTAGCACATTTCTGCAGGCTCCATTGACTTCTATAGAGAAAATGATGCTAATAGTAATAACAGTGATGGAAATGACAGCTGAATAACCACAATAACTGATATTAGCTTTATATTGAGAAGCTTCCAAATATAGAACTAATATTACACGAGATACACCTAGTATTATATTATTACTGGAATCACTCCCATTAGCTGTGTAATCTGATAATAGTGCTGTTGCCCCTGCAAATCTGTCAGTGCCACAGATGCTAACATTGCAAAAAGAATTTCTACATACGAGTAGACAAAATCTGGTAACAACTGGTCCGAGGTTAAGGCAGCAACAGAGGATTATTAAAGGAAAAATCAAACATTTTCTTAAAGAGGTTATTCGGGAATTTATATTGATGACCTACCCTCTGAATAGATCATCAATATCAGATCAGTGGGGGTCTGACACCTGGGACCCCTGCCAATCAGCTTTTAGAAGAGGCTGATGCTCCATAAACCACCACAGCCTCTTCCTAGACCATGTGATATCACTGTCCATCGGTCATGAGGCCTAGTTGCAACTCAGCCCCGTACAAGTCAAAGGGGCTGAGCTGCAATACCAAGCACAGCCACTGTACAATGTATGGCGCTGTGCTAAGAAAGTTGCCGTAAGCCAGCAGTGCTCACCAGAGCTCCAGTGAGTGCATCGGCTCCCTGACTCCCTCTCCCCTCCCAAGTGGTGCATTAATAATTTTCAAGAAGCAATAACTGAAGAATCTAATAACATAGAGTTATATGAAAAGATGCTCCAGAATTGTTATTGCATAGGGACATGTCAAGAGAGGTGACAGGTCCTCTTTAAGTGTGTAGGGCTGAGCTGCAATACCAGACACAACCTATCTACAAAGGTCGCACTGTTTCTGGGAAAAAGCAGAACATTGTTTTAGTCTCATAAAAACTAATATATAACAAACAAAGATGAAACAATACCTTTCAGTATCACTGTCATCGCTGGATTCCACTTCCTCTAGTGCAGCCTGTAAGTCAGCAATGCGTCGAATTGATGTTTCCAGATCAGCTTGTAAAGTTTGTCTTACTGCCGTGAGCTCAAACACTTGTGTCTCCTGTAAAAATATGTTATATAAAGTATATTAATGCTACATTATGAAAAAGAACCTTGAAACCTGAAGCTTAAAGGGGTTCAGCACTGAACCTGGACATATACCCATTTTCACCCCTCTGATATGAACATCGAAGCATTTCATGCTCTGATACTCTCCCTTGCCCTGCGCTGTATCAGGCTTTTTTGTTTACAATTTTAAACTGCTAGGTGGAGGCTTCCGCATTGTGTACGGTGATGTCACCGGCTCTGATGGGCGGGCTTTAGCTCTGCCCTAGCTATTTTACTGGCTAGGGCAGCGCTAAAGCCCGCCCATTAGTGCCTCCGCCTAGCTTTCCCCATGTAGAGCCCGGTACGTGACTGGATCTCCAAAAAAAGCCTTTACCCTGCCTTATTCAGCACAGGGCAAAGGAGAGCACTGGAGCATGAAATGCTCCGATGCCCATATCAGTGGGCTACCTGGGTGAAAACGGGGATATGTCCGGGTTCAGAGCTGATCCCTTTAATCTTGAAATAGATTAGATATAATATTTTAAAGTGTATTTTCCATAAAATTTAAAGAGTCTATCCTAATATACAGGAAATAGAAGTCTTTAATTTCATCCAAGCTTTCCAGGTCTTGAAAAAGTAGGGAAATATCACTGCATAGAAATTGCCTTTCAAGACGCACAGTACATTAAGGCTATATACTGTGACTGCATCATCGAGTGTCAAACTGTTTACTACAACTAATATGCCCATATAAGGACATTCAGTAATGCCACCAGACAGTGCCTAAATGAGGGTTCCCATGTCTGCTGATGCTGTAGAGATTTTGGTTAACCCATGTTGTGACTCACCCTAACAGGATAGTAGAGGCGATAAGATGGTGGACACCCGGAGCCTTTTCCCCTCCTATAATGCAGGCCTGCATGCTACACTATTAAGTCAAATAAATAAAACTAAGTATTATCTTGTTGCTGAAAATGTATTAAAGAGGAGCGGTCTCCTCCGCTGACAGGTTTGCTTTAGCAACTACGTACAGCCCTCTTTTAATAACAATTCTGCAGCATCTATTTTTATGACCCTCTGTTGTGACATTCTTTTCTTTTTCCTTATAGAAGTTCTGAATTAATTTCAAGCGGTCCAGTTGGGAGTTACAAGTTGGGAGTGTGTCCCTACACTGTGACACTGGCAGCACACTGATTGTACAATGTCAGACTGTGCAGGGACTCACCCCCAACTGGTAACACCCATCTCGACCTTCACTTCAAACTGCTGGCAATTCATTCAGAACTTCTAGAAGGAATAATAAAGGAATAACACAGATAATAGATATTCCAGTATTCGTATTACATAAGAAAAGCAAGTAGTCCTCTTTAAGCTGGCAAAACTCTTCAGATAGCTGTCAGTTTGTTAAGGCTAAACCTATTCACCCTGACCATTGGCGAGGGCTGTTTGAATCCAACATATCTGACCCTTCTTTCCCCTAATATCCGCCATCTGGGGAGAGTCGGTGGCTCCCATACCCATTAGGGTACAGCCACACGGTCAGGTGTCTGCATGCAGTTTTGGAAGCCAAAATAAGGACTAGGAAAGAAAGTATAAGGGCTCATGCACAACAACGTATTTTCTTTCCGTGTCCGTCCCGTTTTTTTGCAGACCGCATTTCAGTGGGTCCGCATTAAAAAACAGAAGTTACTCCATGTGCATTCCGTTTTCATATGTTCGTATTTTCTTTCCACAAAAAAATAGAACGTGTCCTATTATTGTCCACATTACTGACAAGGATAAGACTGTTCTATTAGGGGCCACCTGTTCCATTCTGAAAAATACAGAATGCACACGGACGTCATCCGTATTTTTTGCGGATCTGATTTTTGCGGATCGCAAAATACATACGGTTGTGGGTATGAGCCCTAAAGGACAGATATGACTTCTCTTCTTTTTGTAAGGCTACAGTCATGGCCAAAAGTTTTGAGAATGACACCAATATTATATTTTCACATGATCTGCTGCCCTCTGGTTTTTATGTGTGTTTGTCAGATGTTTTTATCACATACAGAAATATAATTGCAATCATATTATGAGTAACAAAGCTTATATTGACAGTTAGAATGAGTTAATGCAGCAAGTCAATATTTGCAGTGTTGACCCTTCTTCAGGACCTCTGCAATTCTCCCTGGCATGCTCTCAATCAACTTCTGGACCAAATCCTGACTGATAGCAGTCCATTCTTGCACAATCAATGCTTGCATTTTGTCAGAATTTGTAGGTTTTTGTTAGTCCACCCGTCTCTTGATGATTGACCACAAGTTCTCAATGGGATTAAGATCTGGGGAGTTTCCAGGCCATGGACCCAAAATCTCTATGTTTTGTTCCCTGGGCCATTTAGTTATCACCTTTGCTTTATGGCAAGGTGCTCCATCATGCTGGAAAAGGCATTGTTGATCGCCAAACTGCTCTTGGACGGTTGGGAGAAGTTGCTCTCGGAGGACATTCTGATACCATTCTTTATTCATGGCTGTGTTTTTAGGCAAGACTGTGAGAGAGCCGATTCCCTTGGCTGAGAAGCAACCCCCCCACATGAATGGTTTCAGGATGCTTTACAGTTGGCATGAGACAAGACTGGTGGTAGCGCTCACCTCGTCTTCTCCGAATAAGCTGTTTTCCAGATGTCCCAAACAATCGAAAAGGGGATTCATCAGAGAAAATGACTTTACCCCAGTCCTCAGTTGTCCACTCCCTGTACCTTTTGCAGAATATCAGTCTGTCCCTGATGTTTTTTCTGGAGAGAAGTGGCTTCTTTGCTGCCCTCCTTGAGACCAGGCCTTGCTCCAAGAGTCTCCGCCTCACAGTGCGTGCAGATGCACTCACACCTGCCTGCTGCCATTCCTGAGCAAGCTCTGCACTGCTGGTAGCCCGATCCCGCAGCTGAAACACTTTTAAGAGACGGTCCTGGCGCTTGCTGGTCTTTCTTAGGCGCCCTGGAGCTTTTTTGGCAACAATGGAACCTCTCTTCTTGAAGTTCTTGATGATGCGATAGATTGTTGACTGAGGTGCAATCTTTCTAGCTGCGATACTCTTCCCTGTTAGGCCATTTCTGTGCAGTGCAATGATGACTGCACGTGTTTCTTTAGAGATAACCATGGTTAACAGAAGAGAAACAATGATGCCAAGCACCAGCCTCCTTTTAAAGTGTCCAGTGGTGTCATTCTTACTTAATCATGATAGATTGATCTCCAGCCCTGTCCTCATCAACACCCACACCTGTGTTAATGGAGCAATCACTGAAACGATGTTAGCTGGTCCTTTTAAGGCAGGGCTGCAATGATGTTGAAATGTGTTTTGGGGGATAAAGTTCATTTTCTAGGCAAATATTGACTTTGCAAGTAATTGCTGTTAACCTGATCACTCTTTATAACATTCTGGAGTATATGCAAATTGCCATTATAAAAACTGAAGCAGTAGACTTTGTAAAAATTAATATTTGTATCATTCTCAAAACTTTTGGCCATGACTGTACATTCACAAAAACATATGAATGAGTCCACATCCGTTCAGCAATTTTGCAGGTGCAGACCCATTCATGTCTATGGGGCAGGAAAAGATGCGGACAGCGCACCGTGTGCTGTCCGCATCCGTTGCTCCATGCCATGGCCCCGCAATTGCAGACAAGAATAGTTATGATATGAGCTAGTTATGAGCTATGATAGCTGTGGCATGTGCGGTCCACAAATTGCAGAACGGACATGGGCAGGTATCAGTGTTTTGCGGATCTGTAAAACACAATGTTCATGTGAATGTAGCCTAATTCACTTCTGGTTTTGGCTTCCAAAACTACGTGTAGAAACCTGACCGTGTGACGTACCCTTCGATGGCTGCTGAATTTTTAAAGATTTGGATGACATAAATCTAATGTCTACCTTTACAATGTTGAACATTTTTTGTAAATTTATGCATACATCCTCAAATGAAAAGGTTTCTGAATATATGAAATATTTGGAGGGCACTTTCTGGTATTTTCTGCCTGGCAGTAAATCACATATCTTATAAGTGTATGCTCTATTGAATCTTCTGTAATAAAACCTAGAAAACAGCTAATGCATAAGTCATCAGCAGCTCAGCCAACTATTGCATCCTGGTAGAGATCAATATCCCCTCAGAAGTTATGGCTGCCAAGATATAGAGCATCATGATCAGCGCAAACACAATATATTCAGGCAACAAAGGAACTCGGTGCACACAACATAAAGACTGGGTTATTCTATAATTCCTGAGGTTAGCATTGCAGGTTCCCGACACCAGTTTATAGAGGTTATGCACCAGGAGGAGGAGAGTACATCTATACACATGGAAACCAATAGACGCCGACATATATGTTTTCCTATCCAATCTGTGAAAAAAAATTCTCTGTAGCAGAACCAGTGCATTCCCCTATACAGGTACCATTTTATAGCTCCCTACGACGCACAGATGTACAGAGCCAAAACTGAGTGCATTGGCGTTTAGGGGTTATGACATGATTGATGTAAAACATAAAAATCAGACATTATAAAGTGTACGACAACCTCTTTCTAACCAGCCCTGCACCTCACATGGACCCAGAGATCTTCCCATTCATTGCGCCAATTGTTCTGCTAGATTTATTTCAGGCTGGTAGCTCAGGGGATTTATCCTTTCTGCTGTAGCTCTCTCCCTGTAACTGCCATAGTTTCTAACAGAAGATATGGCTGGTGGCAATTGAAGATTAAGGGCCCATTCACACGACCTTATGTTTGCGGGTCCGCAAAAATACGGACCTGCAATACTACAGGTGGCGCCGGGCGTGTGTTCCGCAACGTTGCTGAACACACGGCCAGGCGCCCCATTGAAAATGCCTATACTTGTTCGCTTTTGCGGACAAGTATAGGACATATTTCATTTTTTTGGGGTATAACGGTGTGCATTCCGCATTCCAAGTTGACTAACATGTATGGGAGCCTCTAGACTCCCTCCAATAGCAGATGTCAAGGGAGAGAAGGACTAACCTATTGGTTTGGATGTCTGATATTTCTGCTGTCAGAGGTGTCTGAGTACGTCTTTTTGGACAAGCAGACTCGGCTAATGTCCTGGGTGTTGGCCGTGTTGGGTCCAAAGCTCATGGTCAGTGCACACCACTAACAAAAAAAATTAAGATAGTGAAGCCATTACTGCACAAACATGTTCAAGACCCATGGTTATTTAACTGATAATTGGTAGAGAATTCAACAAAGTTATTATAGTTTTATTTATATTTATCTAAATACTACGTGGAATTCATGAAGCCCTGCACTCCAAAATTCTGACTTCTATCCCTTATTGATTTTTTTTCCCACTACATTGTACGCAATATTAAATTTGAAAATACAACTTGTTCCATGAAAGACAAGCACTTGTGTGGCTAAGTGAATAGAAAATAAAAAAGTTATGGCTCTCGGAAGGCAGGCAGTTAAAAATGAAAACACAAAAATGGAAAATGGTCAAAGATGCACTAATTTTAATAAATGTAATAAACTTGGTGCAAATAATGGCAACGCAGACTCAAGCAAAACCGACTTCTAATATTTCTTTCATGATAAATCCTCCCTTATGTCTTTGCTTTACATACTACATAGCTTATTTTTGCCATTTTTCCCTAAAAGCTTTCCATCAAGAATTCTGAATTATTGCTGCCACCCATGTAAGCTGAACTTAAGAATATGACACTAGGTGCTTGGAATTGCACTTTCTGAAATTCTACGCACAACACACAACGTTACAGTTCACAGTTAACATGATTAAAGCTGCCAGCTGTAAAATTGCCATCTCGGCAGTGACAGGGTGAGAGATGATTTGTGGTGCATGGAGCGACAGCCCTGGGTGCTGCAGCTAGCAGACTGTCACAGTAAATAATGCCAGCCTTGCTACTGTGGGGTGAAGAGCACTGGAGGGGAAATGATGCAACATTATGAACACATGCACGGAAATGCCTTAATTTTACATCCTGGTCACCAGTATGAGAGAGACATGGACAGGCCAATTTATAACATTGAGGGCAGAAAACGTCCCAATAGCAACCAGTTAGATTCCAGCTGCTATTTTTGTGGAGCAGGGTAGGACTGAAAACAGTAATGACTGGTTGCATCAACAGTGGAGAACTGCATTCTCAGCAATTCTCTGATACAAGCGCAGATTCACTTGCAGAATATAGGCACTGTGCATAGCAGCCTGCATGCTGTGAATGGATCAAAACATAGACATGGAACCACACTGTCATGCTTAGCAACAATAGATCAATACAGAGCATGTGTAGGGGGTCCTGACGGTCAGCAGTAAAACCCTTACATGGATGGGTGGGCCCAGAGACTGCCACAAAAACATTCCCCACACAATAACGCTTCCATGACGCTTCTTGTGTTCTTCTAGCAATGGTTAAAGGTAGTTTGTTTCTCACCTGACATGTCAACGTCCATCTGTTCAATGAAGCAAAAGATGTGATTCATTGGAGAAGGCAAACTTTTTTCAATCACTGGAGCTCCCATTCCAATACTGCCATGAAAATTGAAGCCTTTTCAGCAATACAACTTCATTAGCAGAGGTGCAATGACCATCCATCTGCTTCAGAGCCCTATATGCAGTAGGTTTCACTGAACTGTTGGTAGCCCCCCGGTTCTTTTCAGCAGTGAGCTGTTCTACTGTAGCGTGTTTGTTCACCGTTGTGCACCTTCGTAGCAGACATTCACATCTCACATCAATGGCACATGGTGCGCCACAGTTTCCACATCGCTTATTCACAGTGGTGTCATTTTTCAACGTGTGATACACTTTCACCACAGCAGCACGTGAACAGTTCACAAACTGCACAGTGTCAAAAACACTGCCATCCTTGGCCCGAAAGCAAATAATCATCACTTTTTGTAAGGCTAGTTTCACACGAACGTTGTGTTTTGCGGTCCGCAAATTGCAGATCCGCAAAAAAAACGGATGTCGTCCGTATGGCATCTGTTTTTTTTGCGGATCCATTGTAACAATGCCTATCCTTGTCCATTTTGCTGGCAAGAATAGGACATGTTCTATTTTTTTTGCAGGGGCTACGGAACGGGCATACGTATGCGGACAGTACACAGTATGCTCTCAGTATTTTTTGCGGAGCCATAGAAACGAATGGGTCCGCATTTTTCACATGGAGCCCGCAAAAACAACGTTCGTGTTAAAGAGGCCTAACTCTGATAATCACCCATTTTACCCATGATAGCAATGAGGGATATGTGTGCACCAGCCCTGCGCACACAATATATACCCACCAACCCAGCTCACCTGACTTTGTTAATGATGTGCCTCGACTGTGTATTTAGCAGGTTTAAATAATTGCAAAATCTGTAAAATTAGTTTTAAGGAGTGGAAAGAGACGTGTGGATAACAAACATACCAGGGAATAGGATTGCTTTTTTCCTATAAAAAGAAAGAAATAGCCTGAAGTAGAAAACATTTTAGTTTGGGACAGTAACAAGTGTTCGCTTAAAAAAATGCTTTCCTTGTGTGACCGGGCAATGCATTTTAAAGAGAGCCTTTCTGAGTTTTATTGTTTGACCTAAAAAGCAAGCATGCAATAACTCTTAAGAGCTTGTCTAACAAAAAGTATTGAACAATTTACTGAGTGTAATTTTGCTTTTTCAAAGGCTGACAGGCGGATACAGCTCCAGGTCTACATGCTGCACAAATGGAATGGGGGTCAAGAATCTCAAATGGAAAGAAGGAATGTATTGTATGCTTGATGCAGTTAACGCATATCAGTAGCAGGAAATATAAAGTGACTGCTATTATTTTTGCCAAATAACAATGAAATGATCATCTCTTTCATTCTTTGATACTTAGTATAGTCACCAGATGCCAATTCCATATACAGTGCATTCCTGAAAGTGTTTAGACAGACCCTTTCACATTTTTCCTATTTTGTTATGCTGTTGCGGCCATGTACTAAAATAAAATACTAATTACCCCATAATGACAAAGTGAAAGCCAAATTTTAGAAATGTTTGCAAAAGTATTAAAAAAGAAAAACTAACATTTTGCATGGACATAAGTATTCAGATCCTTTGCTATGACACTTACATTTTAGCTCTGGGGGCCTCCAATTTCTCTTCATCATTTGTGAGATGTTTCCACACCTTGATTGGAGTCTACCATTTGTAAATTCTGGTGATTTTGACATGATTTGGAAAGACACAACCCTGTCTATATAAGGTCTCACTGACAATGCATAACAGAGCAAAAACCAAGCCATGAGGAGGAAAAAACTACCTGCAGAGCCTAGAGACAGGATTGTGTGGAGGCACAGAAGGGCATAAAACTATTTCTGCTGCACTGAAAGTTCCAAAGAGCTCAGTCTCCTCCGTAATTATTGAATAGAATATGTTTAGAACAACCAGGAACTTTCCTAGAGCTAGCTGCCCCACCAAATTAAGTAATCAGGGGAGAAGGGCATAGGTAAGAGAGGTGATCAAGAACCCAATGGGCACTCTGAGGGAGCTCTAAACATCCCGTGTGCAGATAGGAGAAACTCCCAGAAGGTCAACCATCATTGTAGCACTGCACAAATCTGGGCTTTATGGCAGAGTGTGAGAAACAAGATTATTTTATCTGATTGAAACCAAGATTGAACTTTTTTATAAGCTTTATGTTTTTGGCGGAAACCCAGCACTGCTCAATATCATTCCTACAGTAAAGCGTGTTGGTAACAGCATCATGCTGTGAGGGTGTTTTTCAGTGGCTGGGGTTGAGAGAGTGGTTAGGGTTGAGGGAAAGCTGAATATAGCAAAATACAGAGATATTCTTAATAAAAACCCAATCCAGAGTGCTTTAGACCTCTGACTGGGTTGAAAGTTCACCTTCCAACAAACAATCACCATAAGCACAGTCAAGACAACACAGGAGTGCCTCAGGGAAAAATCTGTGAATGTCCGTGATTGGCCCAGCCACAGCCCTGACTTGAACCCAACTAAACATCTCTGTAGAGACCTGAAAATGGCTGTCTACCACATCCAACCTGACAAAGTTGAGAGGATCTTCAGAAAAGAATAACAGAAAATTGCCAAATCCAGGTGTACATCCCTTGTGACATCATATTCAAGAAGACTGGAGTCTGTAATCACTATGGGGAAGTTTTTTTTTTATTTTAGCATAAGGCTGCAACATAACAAAAAGTGAAAGAAATGAAGGGATGTGAAGATTGTTCTAATGCACTATATGTGATGCTGCAGATTACCAGCTGCTGTAGGGTAAATGTAGCTGATTGCTGGGGTAAGAGAAACCAGACCATTGGTGACCAGCTTGATTTTCCTTCTTGAGACAATCCTTTAAAGGGTCTTTCCAGCCACATACTCCATTTTAATTTGGCCTTGGGCATAAATGTTATAAAGTAAATAATTCACTCGCCTGCACCCTGGCTCTCCATTCCAGTGCCCAGTCTCTGCTCAGCTCTCCTTCCAGTCCCTGCCATTTAAAAATTTCAGAAAGGGTCAAAAGATGTGCTGCTGAGGCCAGCGATTGGCTGTAGCTGTGAACGTGACCCCATCTAGAAGTTTACATGGTGGGGACTGGAAGGTAGTGCAGAATGGAGCTTTGGAGGGGTAGGAGGAGCTGATGACTGCAAGTTTTTACTTGATGGACAACACTATTCAGGATCTAATTTAAATGGCTGGAAAACTCTTTTAAAAAGTGAGATACCAAAAAATTAGTGTACAATGTATAGTGTACATGGAGCATGCCCATTATTAAATACATTGTACAACTGAACCTGTAACCATACCTTGTACATGGAACATATTATTAGAATAGTGAAAACTTGGTAAATTAGGCACTAAACACAAAAAACTAAGCTTTCTCTAAAGAAAAATATCAGGCTGTGCTTAAAAATTACAATGTTCATATTAACTACCGTACATTTTTTAAACCAGGAATCCCAAGAAATCTCCTTTAATAAATTCCTATTGCCATGACTGCAGCATGATTGTGAATGCCACGACTTATTATAGGCACCGTGTAAAATAAAATCCAAATTCTATTAAAGGCTTTCGTGGCTCCAAACTATAGTCATAATAATAATAATGTTGAGAAACGGTTACAAAAAATAAAACTATCACATCACATCATCAATAACTTCTTATGATTGAACTTGAAAGTAAATAGCTCAACTTCTAACTTCAAAGCTAGTTTAATGTGCAATTCAGTGTGACAAATGTTATTTTAATAAGATATGAAATGTGCATTCTACGTGGTTAGTACTAATTAAACTGGCCTTTGTAATGGATGAATGCCGAACAGTGTACGGGGCCAGCATTTGAAAAAGAGATGCACATTCACTAGCGTGAGAGCATTCATTTATCATTGTCTCTTGGCTGTGAGATGACAAAAAAGTTCTTGCTGATTTTTTTAATGAATTAATATGATCTATGTACCATTTCTTGGTCCAACAGCTTCTTTTTATTGCAAGGTCATTTTTTTATTAGAACTCCATTGGGGCTACACTGTCATCACAAGCAATTTTCATCTACAAATGTCACAATCTCCAGAATGGTATTGCAAGTTAGGTGTACAAAATGCGTAAAGTTCATACAGGTTTCCTCACTTATTTACTAGAGGGATACAGAAGTCAAATACCTATTCATTAGGTTAATACAGGCACCATTTACTGCAGCCTGTACTCTGCCAATGGTCGGCTCATAGGAACCAACATGTATTTATGGGCATCCATTTGTATACACAAAAATCCACAATCTGCTTTAAACAGCAGGAGAGTAGCAGTGAATGTTCAGGGTCATTATCAGGACTACCACCACTTCACAAGGAGGGCATTCCCATGTTTAAAACTCTTATCTATTATTCATTGCAGAGCACAGAGGCCCAGCATGTATATTCATTAAATGAACAGCCTATTGATTTATCTCCTTGCTGGTCACCTGTTGACTATATTTGGCCGGCCAGTCGGCACATATCTCTGTACGAACCTTTATAAATATCCTTGCAGAGATTGCAGTTGGACACAGCTGAGGTAGTGGGGAGCCTCATAGAGAGGGTAGGGTCAGTTTCTTACAATGCCTACCTTCCTCAACACTCAATGAGTGCTATATATACAGATCAGGAGGCGGCAATGCCACTTAAGCAGTCATGTGATTGCAGGGGCCAGGTGTCTCCACAAGCTGCTGGGTCTTAGCGTACCCATATTAGCTCTGCAGTGAGGCTGTACAAGATTCGGCAGAACACCGCGTGTGCTCAAGCACCATGCTCGAGTCCCCTCCCCGCACATTTCTTGGCTGCTACGCCCTAGTTTTTCTGTTGAAAAGACTCAAAAGCCCTTTTAAGGGCTATTATATCTGGCTGCAATAGATTTTTTTTTTGTGGGGGTTAAAATTGTGCAAGGTGGCCTGACCTTAATACCACCTGCGCAGCTTGTGCATTATAATCTTTCTGTAATCTATATACCTGACATCCGTTGTAATTTTTACTGCCGCTAATCAAGGCGACATTACCTGCACTGCGTCTGCTGTATAACGTTTGCGCAAGAAGGCACAGATAGTAGGGAGGGGAGTAGGGATAGGATTTGGCTAGGTAGGGCTAGTTGTTCTGTTTTAAAGACCCAAAAGTCCTTTTAAGGACTGTTGTTATATCTGGCTACAATATTTTTTTTCTTTTGGGGCAAAAATAATGCAAGTTTGCCTGACCCTAACACCACCTGCACAGCGTGTGCATTATAACGTTTCTGTATTCTATTGTTATGGATATGAAGACTGAAGATGTGAAGCCATTACAAGATGGCGCCGGCTCCGGGACCACTCCTGCTCTTATCTGTAGTTTACATTCTTTAGCTAGACTAGATGCGCAGAAGTGAAACTTTATTTTGCATTACTAACCAATAAAATATATCCTAACCCTCAGGAGAGGATTCACTCCTCCCTGGGGTATATAACCCTTGTACCCTCCTCTAATAAACAAGAACCTCTTTGACCCTACAAGGTGTCAGTGTTGTTTCTTCCATGCATGTAAAATCCTAGGATTACTTTAATTTGGAGCAGAGAAACAAACTTTGTGGCTCCCTTTGAGAGCCATCCTTATCAGTTGGCGTCCCGTGGGTGGGCTCGAGGGAATGTAATTTCTGTAGCCGAAGGAATGGGCTTCCAGAGTGCGGTGCACGGTCGCTTGAGGAAGGGGACTGCAGCCCCAAATTGAAGGTAAGAAAATTGATTATCTTACCTACCTCTTGTCGAGTCTGCACTGCATTACGGTAGTCATTTCTGCTAGATAGAAGTTATCAGCAGCAGCTTCGGCTGAAGTTGAAACCTCGAGCTCAAAGAACCCGAAACAAGAGTTTGTTTCTACTGTGGTTTGTGTTTTATGTGGTTTGTGTTACTGAAAGGGGAGAGGAAAACCGAGTGAGAAACTGACCATGGATCGGACAGGGGGATCGCATAATCTCTGTGCAAGCTTCTCGCGAGAGAGCCTGAGACAGAGGGGGCGATCCGCTCGCAGGGAGGTGTTTTCCCCGTGCTGGGTAGTCACGGGGGGGGGGGGTTTTCTTTGCCGGGTCGTCTAGATTAGTTATCTAGACAGACGTGACCGGCCAGGAGGGGTTTTGCTGCGCCGGGTCGTCTAGATTAGTTATCTAGACAGACGTGACCGGCCAGGAGGGTTTTCCTGCGCCGGGTGGTCTAGATTGATTGTCTAGACAGACGTGACCGGCCAGAAGTGATTTTCTGTATTAGGCTGCAGTGTACAGGCAGCGGGCAGCAGATGTAATCAAACCTCAAAGCTAGTGTGCAGTCCGTGCGGTCAGAAGAATTGAGTCTGATTGAGACTAACCCCTCCCCTTGTCAGGCGTGCAGTTTGTTTGTGTCTTGTCTGCCCGACTCCGTTCTGAAAAGTTGAAACATGGGTGGTAACTCGGTGTAATTGTTACCCAGAAAACAAATGGCTCCGCAGGTGGTGGCTCAAGGAAAATAAGTTGACTTGTTATGTCTGTGTGGACCAGAAATCTGACCTTGTGTGTTGCCAGAGAATCGACTAGTAGATGAAGGTCACACAGCCAAGTTTACTGTGAGCGATATCTGCTCAACTGTGATGATGAGGCCAAATTAAGGGTTAAGTTGAGAATAGAAGAAATCATCACTCACAGGGGAAAGTTTGCTGTGGCATTAGGCCAAAAAGGAGTGAACACCAGCCTTGAATTTACAGCATTATATTCTGTTATGAAAAACAATGCGAGCATCAGTGGAAAATTATTAAATATAAGAAATTAGTCTGGGCAGAAATGTATAATGAAAAGACAAATGATTACTTTTACATGCCGTAACAGCACGGCCCCTAAGATGGTACAGGAGGACCCAACCGCGCTCCCGCAGACACATCCCCGCCATATCACTAGCCCCCTCAGTCTACCTCTTCAGAGGGGTGGACCTGTGAAGTACGTCAGTGCCAAAACCACGCCCGTGGCTCACCTCTTTGTATCCAGTTATCACACAAGACGGCACGCCCTACGTCCCAATGTCCATTCTGGCAGCCATCTTAACTTAGGGAACTTCCCTTCCTGGTGGCCATCTTAACTGAGGGAACGTCAGTCCCCACCCAGTGGCCATCTTAGTTACTGGTATTCTCCGTGACACGGCTACAAGTGGGAAGCAAAGCACATAGATGCAAGTAGAACCACAACGAGTATTCGACTTAGTAAATGAAGGATATACACATACCTATAATAAGTTAATATTGTTTAATTAGATGAAATGACTTAACCTCTATGTTTTTTCTGTTACTAGGATTAAGTCAGCACTTGGAGGCAACTTCATCTCGATTCCTAACAGGTTGTTGTGATGGTGCAGGTGTTCAGGACTCCAGGTCAAGGGGAACCAGGTGAAGATGTTAGGTTAGGTCCTGCATTTGATACAAAGTCAAGTGAAGTACTTGGTCCTGGGTGTCCTACCCATGCTAGAATCACAAAAGGAAGGGATTGTGATGGAAATGGTCTCACCTGTGGTAAACTGTAGCTTGACATAAGATGTCACACAAGTAGGAAGGGAGAAAGAATGTAGACAGGCAGTGAAGAACATCAGCAAGCTGTTATGGTTTCACCTGATGACTCAATACTGATGGTAGGAAATGTCTATCCCTATCTGCATCCCTGACTATCCTGTCGTACGCTAGCCCTGATGGTGGACTGTGCACTGACCACCAACTCCCTAACCCACTCCTGAACTGTCCCAAAGATAGGATAGAGGGGCAGAAAGACAAAGAGGATAGAAAAACACAAAAGACCTCAAAACCCAAACTAAGGAAATCTACCACCAGAGCTAAAAGGTGAAACTGCAAGACCAAACTGATAAAGGAAAAGGAGAAAACAGATATGTGGCACACTACAACACTCACAGTGCAGCAAAAGGAAAAGAAAGATGGGCGAGATAATAAACAATACAAAACACGACCTTTGCAAAACACACCAAAAGCAAACAAGTTATATACTCGCACAAAATCTTTCACACAATACACAAAGCCTCTTCTAGGCGCTAGATCAAAAATAGAAATCACCTCCACTCCTGTAAGCTGGTCTCTTGTGGCAAACACATGCGAGCACCAGCATTGAATGAATGGACTGGCAGCTATTTAAACTAACCGGGCGTCGCCAGATTAAGTGCTTAGCACCAGAGGTAAAATTAGACTTCCAAAAGGGCTCCAGCAAAATGGCTTCGCCCATGCATGCCTGGACCCAAAATGTAAACAAACACAAAATCAGCGGCGTCTAAACCGTACAGGCCTAACATTACCCCCCCCTTCTTGAGGGGAGACCTCCGGACCCCCATCACCTGCTCTACCAGTGAATCACCTATGATAGGCCCTGATAAGCCTGGGTGCTGACACATCGCTTGCCTTGACCCAGGAATTGTCCTCCGGGCCATACCCCTTCCAGGCCACCAGGTACTGCAAATTGCCCCTAAGCCACCTAGAGTCAAAAATGTGTGATATCTCATATTCATCACCAGAAACCGGGGGAACAATGGGATCCGGACCAGAAGGTGACCTGTTAACTTTTTTTAACAGTGACACATGGAACACCGGATTAATCTTCCATGTGGGTGGAAGCTTCAATTTAACGGCAGCCGGATTTACAATCCGCAAGACTTCGAAGGGACCAACAAACCTTGGCCCTAGCTTTCTACACGGTACTTTAAGCTTAATATTGGCAGAGGAAAGCCAAACTTTCTCTCCCACACTAAACCTGGCTTCTGTCCTGTGAACATCAACCCTTCTCTTCGTCTTTCTGTTAACCGCAGTAATTTTCCTTCTAACCCGAGCCCATACATCCTCCAATTTTCTGGAAAATGACTCTTCCCTGGGCACAGAAGATGCAATAGAAGAGAAGGTACCAAACACAGGATCTCTACCGGCGCAACAAAAGAAAGGGGAAACTTCAGTGGTGGATGAGCGGTGGTTATTCAAAGCGAATTCTGCTAGAGGCAGAAACTCAGACCAGCGCTCCTGATTATCAGCTACATAGCATCTCAAGAACTGCTCGACGTCCTGATTCTTACGCTCTGTTTGACCATTGGACTGCGGGTGAAACCCTGAAGAAAAAGAAAGTTTAATGGCCAGTCTATTGCAGAAAGAACGCCAGAATTTGGCAATAAATTGAGGACCCCTATCAGAGACTATATCAATTGGCAAGCCATGAAGTCTGACAACTTCTTTAATAAAGGTTTTGGCCAGCGTAACAGCATTAGGTAGTCTATTAAAAGGCACTAAATGGCACATTTTACTAAATCTGTCAACGACAACCCATATGACGGTATGGTTTTCGGATACTGGCAGGTCAGTGACGAAATCCATCGAGATGTGTGTCCATGGGACCTCCGGAACCTGTAGGGGACACAGTAATCCGGAAGGCCGCGCATGAGACACTTTAGCTCGTGCACATACCGTACACCCCTGCACCAATATCCTGACCTGTTTACGCCAATTCGGCCACCAAAAGTGCCTGCCAATCAGTCTAAGGGTCTCTGCCACCCCAGGGTGGCCTGCCAAACAAGATGCATGGCACTCTTCGAAAAGTCTGGACCTTAGCTGTGCAGGGACAAACAGCTTTCCGCAGGGAACCGAAGCCGGAGCCTCTCCCTGCCCCTCCAAAATCACCCTCTCAAGATCCATGTCCAGAGCTGCCACCACTATCCCTTCCCTAAGGATGTGTTCCTGGACCTCCTCATGCACTTTGGGAAGAAAGCTCCTCGACAATGCATCCGCCGGGACATTCTTAGTCCCTGGAACGTAAGTCACAACAAAATTAAATCTTGCGAAAAACAGTGCCCACCTTGCTTGCCTAGGATTGAGCCTTTTAGCGTTTTCAAGGTAAATTAGATTTTTGTGATCCGTGAGCACCTGGATGGGATGTTTAGCCCCCTCCAAAAAATGCTTCCAATGCTCAAACGCTAACTTCATCGCAAGCAACTCCCGATTACCGATATCGTAATTAATTTCGGAAGTATTAAATTTTTTGGAAAAGAAGACACAGGGACGACGTACATTATTCACTTCTTGAGATAGAACCGCTCCTACTCCCACAGAGGATGCATCTACCTCCACCACAAATGGTTTGGACTCATCTGGTTTGTTTAGGAAGGTGTCAGAGCAAAATTTCTCTTTAAGTGTCTTAAACGCTTCCTTTGCTTCAGAGGACCACATTTTAACATTAGCTCCTTTTTTGGTTAGGTCGGTGATGGGTTTGGCAATCACTGAGAAGTTTTTAATAAATTGCCTGTAGTAATTGGCGAATCCCAGGAACTTTTGAATCGCCTTAAGATTCTCAGGCTGAGGCCACTCCATCACCGCCTTCACCTTCACAGGATCCATCCTGAATCCCTCCCCAGAGATAATAAAGCCCAAGAAGTTCAGCTGTTGCACAGCAAATAAGCATTTCTCTGGTTTGGCGAACAATGAATTATTCCTAAGGAGCATTAAAACCTTCCTTACCAGGACCCAGTGGTTCTCAAGATCACCAGAAAAAATAAGGATGTCATCCAAGTAAACTATAACACCATTTCCCAGCACAGAACTCAGTACGTCATTCATAAAGTGCTGGAAAAATGCAGGCGCATTGGTGAGGCCAAAGGGCATCACCAAATTTTCAAAGTGTCCTAACGGTGTATTAAACGCCGTTTTCCATTCATCACCCTCCCGAATACGGAGTAGATTATAAGCTCCTCTTAAATCAATCTTAGAGAACCACTGAGCATTAGACACTTGATTCAGCAAATCAGGAATTAACGGCAATGGGTACGGATCACGCACAGTTATCTTATTTATCTCTCTAAAATCTAGACACGGTCTCAACCCCCCGTCCTTCTTCTTCACAAAGAAGAACCCAACCGCTACCGGAGAACTGGAAGGACGTATGTGACCAGCAGCTAAGCTTTTCTCAATGTATTGTTTCAATGACTCTCTTTCCGGAATGGACAGATTATACAATCGTGATTTGGGCATCTTAGCTCCCGAAACAAACTCAATGGTACAATCGGAAGACCTGTGAGGGGGCAGACATTGAGACTCTTTTTCAGAGAACACGTCCCAGAAATCCCTGATTTGAGGAGGTAACTCATAATTAAGGACAGCAGCAATAAGTTTTCCATCGACCTCTAAACTCGACTCAATACCCCAGGACAAAGTTCCAGAGGTCCAATCAATGTTAGGATTGTGTTGGCGGAGCCAAGGTAATCCCAATACAATGGTACAGGGAAGGCCCGCAAGAACATACAAATCAACACATGACTTATGCTCACCATCCAAACAAATACAAAGTCGCTTAACTTGAGCAGAAACAGAACATTGCTGCAATGGGGTATTATCAATTGCTATCAACGGCACAGGATTAACCAGGGTTTCAGTGGTAATATGATTCTGAGTAACAAACGCTTCATCAATTAAATTTACTGCGGATCCGCAATCTATAAGGACATTAAACTCATGCTTAACCCCATTGATTTCAGAAAATCCCGGGAAGAACAACCCATCAGAGCGTAAAAATGCCACTCTAAAAGAAGATGGACTGGGTTCACCCTTTCTGAAATTTTTCCCGCGACGCTTATAGCAAAAACGTGCAATATGTCCGACTTTACCACAATAATGACACACAGTGGGGGTTAACCTCTGATGTACATTGATACAATTTTTATCCGTTCTCCCCACCTGCATAGGTTCATCCATAACAGAGCAGGCTGGGGGAACGAAGTTCCGGACGGTGGTCTGATTGAACCTCTCTCTGAGACGTCTGTCCGCCCGAATAGCGGCGGACATAGCGTCCTCAAGAGACTTCGGTTCAGGGAAAGAAATCAACAGGTCTTTTAACCTGTCACTTAAACCTGCATGGAACTGGCTCCTTAAGGCTGGATCGTTCCATTCCAACTCAGAAGACCACCGCCGAAACTCAGTGCAGTAGACTTCCGCATCACGAGACCCCTGAACGAGAGCACGTAAACTAGAATCTGCCGTGCGCCTACGGTCAGGGTCATCATACAACAATCCAAGTACTTCAAAAAACTCATCTACAGACCCCAAGCATGGTGCAGTTTTTGGCAACGAGAACGCCCAGATCTGGGGATCCTTTCTAAGCAGCGACATAACAATGCCCACCCTCTGTCGCTCCGAACCTGAGGACTCCGGGCATAAAGCAAAATACAAAAGACAAGCATTTTTAAATGTAAAAAATTCCTCCCTGGCACCAGAAAATGTGTCAGGGAGTTTTACCTTAGGTTCCACCGTCCTGGAACCGGATGCTTGAACGGAAGTCAGCTGCGTCTGGAGAACTGTCACCATCTGAGATAGACTCTGGACTTCACGGAAGAGGTCGCTTGTAGACAACATCTTGAGATCTACTGCCAATGGTATGGGCTGGTAGCTATTTAAACTAACCGGGCGTCGCCAGATTAAGTGCTCAGCACCAGAGGTAAAATTAGACTTCCAAAAGGGCTCCAGCAAAATGGCTTCGCCCATGCATGCCTGGACCCAAAATGTAAACAAACACAAAATCAGCGGCGTCTAAACCGTACAGGCCTAACACAAGCTAATGGAAGCTGCAGAGATGCACCCCGATAGTGAACTGAATCCAGAGTAGTGAGAAAAAAAGCATGTAGGAAAAATAAAGGGTGCCTGAAAGATAACGAGCTCACAGGAGTCCGATTGTGAGTATCTTACGGAAAGTGTATAGAGGAGGTGTAGAGAGACAGAGAAAGTGTCAAGTATTATTATGAATGTTATCACGGTAATTTTAAACCACCTCCCAAACGGAGAAAGGAAAAACGAAGTCTTCCACCTTATAATGGTCCTGGGTAATGGACCTGCAGCATCTGAACCCAGATTGGAGAGAGTTATGCTGTATGTGGTACTCCTCGACCACGCCACATGGATTCTATTCTGTGTTAACTGAGCCCAGATCACTGTCCCCACAAACACCCTTGTTCTTAGAGATGACACAAAGACAGATGAGAAAGAAGAAAAAAAAAGGTAGACCAGTATTAGGAAACGAGCAATCCAGTATTGGCTGTGCCCTCAAACATTTTAGCAGATTAAAGTCCAGTTCCAATGATATCCCTCACTCTGGGTGATAAAGAAGAAGTCCTGTTTTTGATTGATACTGGAGCAGCTAAGATAGTTGTGCACAGCAAACATGTCCTCCCCTGACTTAATCTCCACGGTCACCAGTCCTGGAATAGGAGTGGGTGGGAAAGTAGTACACTCCCCTTTAACAGAACTAGGGATGAGCGAACCGAACCGTAACGAACCAGATTCGTTACGAACTTTCCCGAAAGTTCGGTTCGTCATCGAACCGAATTTTCAGAAAGTTCGTGACGAATCTGGTTAAAATAACGGCGAAAATATACGCATATTTATTGAGAATGTACGCTAATGCGTACATATTCAGTTAAGTGGCGTACCTTTGACAACGCTAGACTGTATGTTCGTTACTTGAGTAGGAATGTTCGCAGACGCAGTATATGCGTACGCTAATGCGTACATATTCAGTTAAGTAGCGTACCTTTGACAACGCTAAACTGTATGTTCGTTACTTGAGTAGGAATGTTCGCAGACGCAGTGTATGCGTACGCTAACACGTACATATTCAGTTAAGTAGCGTAACTTTGACAACGCTAGACTGTATGTTCGTTACTTGAGTAGGAATGTTCGCAGACGCAGTGTATGCGTACGCTAATGCGTACATATTCAGTTAAGTAGCATACCTTTAACAACGCTATACTGTATGTTCGTTATTTGTGCGGGAATGTTCGCATTAGCGTACGCATTAGTGTAAATTCTCAAATATGCGTATATTTTGCGTCGCCGTTGTAGAAGTCACTTGGATTTTTTCCACTTTTTTCATTGTAATAGCAACTGCAAGTAAACGAAACTATACCCTATCAGACTCCCATTATTGTAGCAGCAATTATTCAGCCATTATAGCAAGGTTCGTTTTAGGTTCGGTTCGTACGAATCCGAACTTCACTAAAGTTCGCCGAAGCGAACCGAACCGAACTTTTCAAAAGTTCGCTCATCCCTAAACAGAACCCATCCATGTTAGATTTGCCCTTAACCAAGAAGTGCTTGCCCGGTTGCTGGTCAGTGATACTGTCCCCTGTTGCCTCCAGGGTAGAGACTTGCTTGCAGCATTGCATACCAGGAGGATCGCACTGTGAAACTAACAGGTGCCCTTTTTAATGACCAAGAACTTTGTTAGCAGTTAGTGATAAAATTCTCTGGTCCATGTTTATGTCAGTACTCCCCAAAAGATGAGAAGGAAGCCCTGCTTGCAGTATCCCTTGAGTATGGCACCGTCGGATGCCATATTTCAAACATTCCGAGACTTTATGAAAAAGATTGTATCCCCTTCTACCACTCTTTTGTACCCTGAGAAAAAGGAAAGTAAGAAGGGCAAAACCAACCCAGTACCAGGTAGTACATGGCCTACGTGCTGTCAATGCAGCCACAGTTTTTAATACCCCCATTGTGTCCAATTCACGAACCTTGTTGACTCAGGTTCCCACTACCTCTACCCACTACACAGTAATTAATTTGGCTGATGTTTTCTTTTCAGTACCACTACATCCAGACAGTTGGTATGTTTACCTTCACACATGAGGGTAAAAAAGTATACCTGGGTGATGTTGTCGCAGGGAGCCCAGAACTCACCCAGTATGTATACTACAGCCATGTCTCCATGACTACAAGGTGTCAAAAACAAAACTTCAGTTTTTCTGCATTCCTTCCTGGGGTGATATATCTCACCCCTGAATGAAAGAAGTCTGTGGAGGACACCCCTTTGTCCAGAAACGTGAATGCACTGAGGACATTTTTTGGGCCTCGTTTCTTATTGCAGACCTTGGACATGCACGTTTGGTGCCGTTTTTTATGATTGTTCGTCCTCTAGCCCCTTCCACTTTACAGAAGAGGTAGTAGAGGGATGCCTTTCATGTTCAAAGGCTGGTAATTTGGTACTCCCCCGCACTGGGTCTATCAAATTATTACATTTAGATTGTATTCTATAGAAGCGAATGGCCCTGCCTCAGTTGTCCTCACTTAACTGCTCCTCATGATATTACATTTATCCTCACATAGGTATAACCCAAAAATCTTTTAGATGCCCGCCTTTTGAGAATGCAGTGTTCCATTTTGTTGCCTGACAATGTTAGTATCCAAAGGTATAATACTTTGAATCCAGCCACCCTGTTGCCTCTGGAGCAAGGGGGGAGGGAAGAGTTAAGGCACCTCATGACTGTTGGCAGATGATGTCACAAGAGACAGTGGGATATGGTAAGTCAGCCATTAGATTAGATAATGTGCTCTTTGTGGATGGATCGAGGTATGGCCAGGACGGCAGGTGCTACACAGGTTGGGCAGCGGTGACTAAACATGACACTAAAAATGCAGAGTCCTTACCACCACATGTCTGCCCAAGAAGAGAGTCCAGAGACTCTGGAGATGGTTTCCAGATATGCAGAGAAAAAAAACAGCCAACATTTACACTGATTCCAGGTATGCCTTTGAGCCCATGGCTATGGGCCCATTTGGAAAGCCAGAGACTTCAACCCCTTCACGTAAATCCATCAAAAATTAGGAAGTGGTGAGGTCTCTGATGGAACCCCTCATGTTGCCAACTTGAGTGGCGGTGATAAGAACGAAAGGCCACTGTGAAACAGACACAGAGGAGGCGAAGGGAAAGCCAAGGCAGATCAGGTGGTAAAATGGCTGCCAAATTGCCTAGGCAGACCCCTGCCTTAGTGGCCACAGCTCAGGTCCCTGAAATAACTCCTCCTGTCTCCCTGAAAGTTCTTAAGACCTTATAGAACCAGGCAGGGAAGGAGGAAAGGGACCAGTGGGTGTCAAAAGGGGGGACTGCAAAGGAAGGACTAATACAGTTTCAAGGAAAACTCTGCCTTCCCAGGTCCCTCTAACCCACAATGGCACAGGCAACCCATGGAGTGACGCACCAGTCAAAAAACTGCTGTGTGATTTAGTACATAGCACATGGTACGCTCCAGGGTTCAGCACTGTAGAAGCCAGATATACTCAAAGATGTATGATTTGTGCCCCGAACAAACGTGGGTCAGATGGTTACAGTACCTCAGAAACACATGCACTTCGTCACTTGTATCCGTCTCAACGCTTGCAGACTACATTCAGCTACCCAAGGTGGGTGTGTATAAGTATGTATTGGTGTGTGATTACTTGTTTTCAGGATGGCTAGAAGTATACCTGGTAGCTAAGGTCACAGCCTAGACCACAGCAAAGAAGATTATGGCCGAAGTTGTATGCAGGTACAAGGTACCAGAGGCCATTGAAGGTGACAAGGTGTTCAGTTTACAGGTGAAGTTATGCAAAAGGTGATTAAGATTTAGGTGTAGAACAAGCCTAAAGTGCTTCGTACCATCCACAAAGCAGCAGTAGGAAAGAACTGAACGGGACACTAAAGTAAAAGACTCAAAAAGCCATGGCACAGACTGATAAGCCATGGACAGAGTGCCTGCTGTTAGCCCTCTTTCCAGTAAGGTATACCCTTAACCATAAGACAGGCTTTAGTCCCTTTGAGGTCCTTTTTGGGGTCAGCCCCTAGGACAGGATTGTATTTCCCACAGCAGCTCCAGATGCCACGAGGTTGTCTGACGGATTGTGCGATCAGTTTGTACAAGCGTTTGACGGAAACACATTCTCGAGTTTTTGTTTCACTTTCAGATCTTGATAAATTACCAAGGACCCACCCACCTGTGCGTGGAGATTGGGGTTAAAAGGACACAGTAAAACAGTCCTTAAATCCTGGTTTGATGGTCCATTACAAGTGATGTTAACTCCAAGCACATCAGTGAAGCTCAAAGGAAAACCAGCTGAGAGCTTGTACACACATATATACATAGATGTGATAGGAGTCCCAAGGGGGATCCCCAATGAGTTCAAAGCAAGAGATTAAGTGGCAGTGGGATTCGAGTCGCTTATTCCCACTATCAACATTAACAAAAATGTGGATTGGATTAATTACATCTATTATAATCAGCAGAGATTTGTGAACTACTCCAGAGATGCCCTGAAAGGGATTGTGGAACAGTTGGGTCCCACGAGTATCATGGCATTCCAGAACAGAATGGCATTGGACATGCTCCTGGCAGAGAAAGGTAGCGTATGTAAGATGATAGGAGATACCTGTTGTACTGTTATTACAGATAACCTGGGACCAGATGGCCAAGTGATGAATGCCCTGAAGGAACTCACATCTTTATCTGAGGAGTTGAAAAGGAACTCAGGCATTAGTGATCCATGGGATGCCTGGTTTGACTGGCTGAAAGACTGGAGAAAATCTCTTGCTCAGTTAGGAGTTGTCATCTTGCTAAATCTTAATAATGCTTGCTCTAACTGTTTGTTGTGTAATCCCTTGTGCCAGGAAACTGTTGGCAAAAGCAGTGGAGAATTCCATCCCTGAGATGATCATGACTGAACCATATGATGACATCAGGAAGGAGATTCATGTGCCCTTGGATGACATCAGGCCTCCCTCAACTACAGTTCTGTGAGGCGGAAGTGAAGATTCCTTGGGACCCTGTGTTTCAACGGTTGATAAGCCTGACAACTAACCTTAAAGCCAATATGTGTAGCTTTAGCACATATTCACATAATCCGCACTTAGCTTTAACACATATTTACACATTCTTTGCTTAAAATTAGCTTAGTGTGAGTGGTCCTGTGCGCCCGGAGGATTCCTGAACCAGAGCGGATGAAGAAGAAGACCACCAGATGGATGTCAGCGAAGAAGTCCCCCACGCAGTTCCAGTGAAGCCTGTGTTAAGGTCAGAGTTAGAATCTGACTTCCCATTGTGCAAGTCCACTAAGAGGGAGTCTATCTATTAGGGATAGATTGTCTCCTAACTGGTGAAAAGGACGCAGGCACAATGGGACAGATTGTTAGGTCCATCTAGATCAGGGACAGACAACACCGTGCTTGAAATGGCTTCAAAGGGGGGACTGTTATGGATATGAAGACTGAAGATGTGAAGCCATTACAAGATGGCGCCGGCTCCGGGACCACTCCTGCTCTTATCTGTAGTTTACATTCTTTAGCTAGACTAGATGCGCAGAAGTGAAACTTTATTTTGCATTACTAACCAATAAAATATATCCTAACCCTCAGGAGAGGATTCACTCCTCCCTGGGGTATATAACCCTTGTACCCTCCTCTAATAAACAAGAACCTCTTTGACCCTACAAGGTGTTAGTGTTGTTTCTTCCATGCATGTAAAATCCTAGGATTACTTTAATTTGGAGCAGAGAAACAAACTTTGTGGCTCCCTTTGAGAGCCATCCTTATCACTATATACCTGACATCCGGTGTCATTTTTACTGCCGTTAATCAAGGCAACATTACCTGTGTTGCGTGTGCATTATAACGTTACTGTTTCCTGCATACCTGTCATCCGTTGCTATTTTTTCTGCCGTTAATCAAGGTGACATTACCTGGGCGGCCTGTGCATTATAACGTTACTGTATCCCACATACCTGATATCTGTTGCTATTTTTACTGCCATTAATCAAGGCGACATTACCTGTGTTGCGTGTGCATTATAACGTTTCTGTATCCTACATACCTGACATCCGTTGCTATTTTTTCTGCTGTTAATAAAGGCGACATTACCTGTGTTGCATTTGCATTATAACGTTACTGTATCCTACATACCTGACATCCGTTGCTATTTTTTCTGCTGTTAATCAATGCGACATTACCTGTGTTGCGTGTGCATTATAACGTTACTGTATCCTACATACCTGACATCCGTTGCACTCGAGTACCGGCTAGTGTTCGACCCGAGCACCCGAACACTACGGTGCTCGATCATCACTAGTGCTATAGAGTAACTGAACACTTGTTGCCAGGTTACAGCCCATCATTGTGCTGCCAAAAGTTGGACATTTTGAGATGAACTTAAAGTCAGTAGGTGTGGAAAATTGATTTTTCAGCCAAAATTTTAGAAAGAAAAAAACAACAAAACTTAGAATGGTGTAATATAATTGAATAAGTTAATTCTCAACTTATTGATCCTCTGCAGCTGCCATTCTGATACTTTCTGGTTTCCCAACAGTCTTTACTTCCTGTCGCTCTTAACACACAGGAAATGACTACTCAGCCAATCACTGGCTGTGGTGTATCACTCAGGGGCGTCGCTAGGGCTTTCTATCCGGGGCCAGGGCCCCGAATCAAAATACCACTGCCCGGAGCCTCTACTGACTACACTTGCTATTAAGGAGGTCGGCTGCAGTGTCCCCTGTAAGCTACGTGGGCGTGCGGCCGCGCAGCTTACTTTGTGCTCCGCTCAGGGCCTCTGGCGGCCCGCTCACCACCGCAGCCCTGACTTCAAACCTGTGCGCTGACCGCCCCTTCATCCTGCATAACAGTACTTACTGCCCCCGGCTCCTCCTTGCTCCCACATTCATAGCTCCGCCCACCAACTGTAGAATTGGATTACAGCAGAGGCAAGCGCAAGAGCCAGACGGGAAAAGCCTCTAGTCAGAGACTTGAATTCAGTTCCTGTTTCAGCGCCGCTCCTCAGACCAGGTACATTTTCATGGTTAGACAGTCAGGTAATTAGGGCATTAACCGCTGAACATTCACTTCACCTGCAGACGTATCTCTCTACTGTCCGCTCACATTTCTTACACATGACATAACAGCACCAGTAGTATTTGCACTGGCAGTGCTCCACAATGGTTTCTGTATAAACATTGTACCCACAATCACAACACATCAGGTTACAGCTGTCACTTCTACTCTATGGATCGCCTCTTCCTAGACAAATGGGAACCCGCAAAATGTTGGTTCATAAGGAGTTGGACATCAGGCCAGTTAGAGAGTCTGAGTTAGTTTACTTGAATAGCTCCCCTGACTACTGCACCAGAAATCCTAAGCTGGGCTCATATGGAATACAAGACCGACTTTGCAACAAAACCTAATTGTGCAGTGACAGCTGTAACCTGATGTGAATGTTTATACGGAAACCATTGTACAGTGTAATGCCTCCTTGTGGCCCCCATACAGTATAATACCTCCTTGTGGCCCCCATACAGTATAATTCCTCCTTGTGGCCCCCATACAGTATAATTCCTCCTTGTGGCCCCCATACAGTATAACGTCTCCTTGTGGCTGCCCCCATGCAGTATAATGTCTCCTTGTGGTTGCCCCCGTACAGTATAACATCTCCTTGTAGCTGCCCCATACAGTATAATGTCTCCTTGTGGCTGCCCCATACAGTATAACGTCTCCTTTTGCCCCCCATACAGTCAGGGGCGGATTGGCCATAGACCTTACAGGGAAATTTCCCGGTGGACCGATGCCCAGGGGACCTCCTCACGCCCGGCCAGTGGAAGTTTTTGGGGATGTATTATGTGCTGCTCGCAGTATTTTGTGATGGACTGTGGTATTTGGCTTTGTTGGGGTGGCATAATGTGCCACAATATTGTATTGCTGGCCCTGCCTTCAGTTCAGTTCAGTTCAGTTTGGACCCGATTTCAAAATCGGGCCACTTTTAGTATTTTTTCCAGGGCCGCTTTAAGTTCACAGTCCGCCCCTGCATACATTATAACGTCTACTTGTGGCAGCCCCATATAGTATAACGTCTCCTTGTGGCTGCCCCTATACAGTATAACGTCTCCTTGTGGCTGCCCACATATAGTATAACGTCTCCTTGTGGGCTCCCCCATACAGTATAACGTCTCCTTGTGGCTGCCCCCATACAGTATAATGTCTCCTTGTGGCTGCCCCCATACAGTATAATGTCTCCTTGTGGTTGCCCCCATACAGTATAACATCTCCTTGTTTCCCCCATACAGTATAATGTCTCCTTGTGGCTGCCTCCATCTGAATATTTTTGATATCGCCCAACCCTAGGTGGGCGGACCGAGAAGTCTGAACAGGTACCCACCATACTGCCCACAGTGCCCTTAAATTTCCTGACGTTATGCAGTGTCAGGACGTTCCTGTGTGGCGCTTCAAGCTGGCCCCTCCTCCTTCCTCATGCCGCGCTGCTGCTACTGAAAGAGAAGAACATGTGCAGTGCGGCAAACGAGGGGAACAGAAGAAGGGAGGGCATCTTCTTAGACCAAAGGCCCCAGCCCCCTCCAAAGTGTTGAAGTGGCATCCAAGTTTCCCAAGGACCAAGCCAAGTAACTGTAAGTTTTCATGTGGGAGTATGTTTGTTATACACGTCTAACATAACTTTTGCACAATATACAGTATACCTCTACACTATGGGTTATACTGTAGATTGTACAGCATGGCGCAGGGGTTATATTGTCCGGCATGGTGTACTTCATACAGTATAATCCATACACCATGCTGTACAATATACAGTATAATCCATACACCATACAGTATAATATTGTAGGGGATGGTGCACGGTTTATACTGTATATTACATAGCATGGTGCAGGGATTATAATGTATATTACACAGCATGGTGCAGGGATTATACTATATTGTATGGGATGGCGCAGGGGTTACACTGTATGTCTTTGATGTGACAATTATCTTAGGTTTTCGTATCACCCACCTTAGATGGCCCTGTGCCCAGCTCTGAGCCGACCCCACTTAGCAGCTGACAAGGCTTAGAAGGAACACTGGGCTTGTGCCCCGGAACTTTTGAGACCCTAGCAACGCCCCTGGTATCACCATTGCAGCAAATGATTGGCTGAGTGGTCAGTCCATATGAATCAAAGGAGACCAGGAAGTAGAGATCAGAAGGGACCTGGGAAGAGTTGGAGCAGATGCAGCAGAAGATCGGTGAGCTGTGCATGACTTTTTTTATTCAAAGCCTTTTTAGAAATTGGAAGTTAATAATGCAGAAAAGGTTAATTTTTTTATATCAGAGCAATTGATGTCGTTTGATATTTGCTTTAATTTCAAAGTGTCTGATTCCTAAACTAGAGCTAACAAACCAAATGTTTGTGTCATGAGCGGGGAAGTGAGGAGTGGGGGGTTTTATGTCAAACACCATGTTTCTCAATGTGACTGCCATAATCACATGGATAAATCTCTCCCATTCGGTTACTGACTTACTGTGCTGATAAAACCTCTAGTGTGATAAAACAGGAACCGTTTTCTTCAAGTGCCACTTTAATTAAGGATGCAATATAATCTGACTCTTAAAACCACAATATCTTCCTCTTAAGAGTCATGTCTGCTGGGGGTCAGGTTAGCTTAGCATGAACGTCTTATTGCACCCTGAGGGCTTAGGAGATAATAATTACCTGGCAAGTGTGCACAGGTCTCGTATTTCTCTTCCATTGGTTTTCATTATGGTTAACAAACTGCTTGCATGATAGGGAAATGTTATCACTATTTGTTGCTACATACCATGTTAGTTTTAACTCATTCTTAGGAAAAAGGATGTATTCTGTAAACTTTGCCCAGGGATTTTGTAGACATGATTGCAAAAACAGCCATTAACATGTTGAGCAGGGGCGTTGCTAGGCTAAAGCATTCTGGGCTTGGGTCCCTGATGTTTTCTCCCAGGCCCCAAATGTCCTGCCTGTTAGACAGATACAATTGTATTGCCGTCCTCAGGACGGCAGTACAATTGAGTCTAACACGCTGCAAGATATGTAGGACCTGTGATGATATCACAGGTCAGGTGATCAGTGCTGTCCAATCCTGCACTGGTCACATGACTGTGACATCATTGCATGTCCTTTTCAACCCCTGTCTTCTAAACTGAAGAGGAGAATTGTGGGGAAGAATCTGCAGTGAGCTCTGCTACACCAGAAGAGGTAAGTGAAGGGTGAAGCAGAGGGATGCTGGGAGTTGTGGTTATTTAACTGGGACTGTATTTTAGGGCAGAAAGGAGGGATGTTATGACGGGACTGTGTGTTGGAGGTGACTTGGGCAGGGTTCCGTTATTTACATGGGACTGTGGCGTGGCGTGATGTTATTTACATGGGATTGCATGTTGGAGGTGGCTGAGGGCAGGTTTATGTTATTTACATGGGACTGTGGGGTGGAATGATGTTATTTACATGGGACTGCATGTTGGAGGTGGCTGTGGGAAGGAAGTGATGTTATTTACATGGGACTGTATGTTGAAGGCGGCTGTCGGAGGGAGTGATATTATTTACATACGACTGTATGTTGATGACGGCTATAGGTGGGAATGATGTTATTTACATTGGACTGTACATTGGAGGGGACAGGAGAGATGGTGTGATGTTATTTACACAGGACTCTGTCTTCTGAGGACACTAAAGCGAGGAATATAACTACAGCGGGCACTTCAGGGCGAGCATTAAAACAGTAGGGGGAGCGATATAAATACTGGGGGTACTGTAGGGGTATACATCCAGGGGACACTAGACATTCTTATTTCTACTGGGGGCTTTATAGGAGAGACTTATAGATCCACCTTATTTCTACTAAGAGCACTATGGGGGGCATTATTACTACTGAGGGGTCTGTACAGAGCTTTATTACCACTGGGTGAACAATAGGGGGCCTTATTACTACTGGGAGCTCTGTGAGGGCATTATTAATACTGGATAACTCTTCTACTAATGGAGGCACACTTGGGGAGCATTATCAGTACTGGGGTCACTGTAGGGTGCAGTGTTACTAATGAGGGAATTACTACTGGTAGGACTATTACTATGGGGGGCATTATTATTTCTCCAGGATAGTATTTGGAGGTTTTGGGGGGCACAGTGAGCATCAGGATAAGACTGTGGGGACTCCAGGTTGGGGGATGAGGATAGAAATGTGAGGAAGCTAAGATGTCTGTGTGTCACATTCTGCAGAGACGAGGCGCCTGAGAGATGTTGTCAGGACCAAATGGAGAAGATGATGACAGAGAAAATCTACATCAGAGAGACGTCAGCTTGAGGCACTGGATGTGAGGTATGTTCTCCTGTATAGCAGGGGTGGGGCGAGGGTCTACATAGAGAACTGGGCCCTATTCATTGGGGCTTGGGCCCCGGATCTTTTGAGACCATAGCAACACCCCTGATCTTGAGAATTAATGACTGTAATTGATTTATCAATGCATGAAGTCATTATGGCTGTGAAGAGCGCATTATAGTAATAGTGTTAGAATTGTGCCTCTACCCCGGTAACATGAATTGATATGGATATATTGGATGGAAGCAATGTGTGGTTCTCAAAACAGAATATGTTCATTAGCGTACCATAAACATAAACTGGATCAGTCAAAGCTGCTTTAAATTTCACAATGAACATGACATTATCCTCTATGCTCGTGAATTGCATTACATATCCTATGGCTCCTGGCATGACTTTTATGCATTAGTGATACAATGAGCCTAAATGATAAAAAAATCGGTCATTTTGACAGACTATCGACCATGCAAATTCTGGGTAACGGGAATAATATTCCTTATAACTGTTACCTATTGAACAGATAATGTACTGTAGTCCTAACTTATGACCCATACACTCAGCTTTATTAAGAATCCACAATACAGTGCCCATATATAGCTGTACACCCATACAGTACCTCCGTGTGTGCTGGAATCTGCACAAAGGGCAAGGTATTTCCCAAAGAGTAGTACACAATGCACGAGAATAAAAAATTGTGTTACACTCTGTAATATGCCATATTATAGTGGTATATTCCCTACATTGCTTTAGAAGGGAATAGAGATGAGCTTTTTGAAAAATTTGATTCAGCTTCACCAAATAAAAAAAAATAGCTTTGTGAAGAATTACTTCAATTACTACATTTTTTTTGTACGTAGCGGGTGCAATGACAGACAGATGTGATAGCGCCACTCCCGATCATTGGGGATCATACATGATCGCGCCATCTGAGAGTAAAGACAGTGTAAAATTAACAGAAAAAAATAATTAAATCATACTTACCACCTCCATTTGCTCGCGATAGGCCGGCTGTTGCCATCTTGTGTCACGCGAGGTCGGCGTCGCGCTCCCTCTGCACGACATCGCCGGACCTCTCCGCCCCCCTAGAGACGAGCAATAGGGAATTGAAGTGCTGGTCTTGTCAGCCAGCACTTCATGAGTTAATTCTCTGTTTGGGTTTAGCCATGTGGTGCTGATCACACCACATGGCTACTTTGCATATTGTTTGGACAGCTTGCTCCGCCTCAGGTCATGTGATGCTGGCCACATCACATGATCCTGGGTGGGCTATTTAAAGATGGCAACTGCCTCACTCAGATGCCTGTGATTAGTTTATACTTTTGATCAGTGCTTGTGCGACCTTGTGTTTTGGATTTGCTATTTGGACTCTGACTTTGGACTTGGACTTGGACCTCTCTTCTCTTGACCCCTGGTATTTACGCTATCTCCTGTGTTTGACCCGGCTTGCTGACTACTCTATCATTGTGTTTGTTCCGTCTGTGTTTTGTCTCTCCCTGTGTTCCCTTTCCCTCCCTCTGCACTTACCCAGTATAGGGAACGTCTTCGTGGTTGTCCGCGGCCGCCTAGGGCCGTTTGAGGCAAGTAGGTAGGGAAAGAAGGGGGGTTTCAAGTACAGGGCACACCTTCCCTTGTCTCCCCCGTGACAGAATCACAGGCCGTATCATATGGAGCAATTGCGGGTGCTCACGGACCAGGTTCAGGGTATGGCGCAGATGATCCAGGACCTGGCCGAGAGGCTCCTACATCAGGAGCAGCTACAACCTGCACTAGTAGCGGCTCCCTCCACATCTAACCCCATTGTGGAACCTCATGTTAAATTGCCGGATCGGTTTTTGGGGAACCGGAAAACTTTCCGTTCCTTTAAGGAGAGCGTAAAATTGTATTTTCGCTTACGTCCTCACTCCTCGGGTGCCGAACAGCAGCGGGTAGGAATAATTATTTCCTTGCTGCAAGGTGATCCGCAGGAATGGGCCTTTTCTTTACCGCCTGACTCCCCAAGCTTGCAGTCTGTGGAAGCATTTTTTCAGGCCTTAGGCCTATTATATGAGGAGCCTGACTTGACTTCTGTAGCTGAGACTCAGCTCAGAGACATTCGGCAGGGTAACCGTCCAGTAGAGGATTACTGTGCTGAGTTTAGAAAGTGGTGTGTTTCCTCTGGATGGAATGACCCTGCTTTGAGAAGCCAGTTTAGGGTGGGGCTGTCTGACCATCTTAAGGACTTACTTGTCAGTTACCCTACTCCTGACACCCTAGAGGCAGCCATGACACTAGCCATTAAACTGGATCGTCGAGTGAGGGAGAGACGGAGGGAACGTTCAGATATTCCTCAGGGTGTCGTCCTGCCTGAATCCCCTCTTCTGAGTCCACCTTCTACCAGGGTCCCGGAGGAGTCCATACAGTGGGGAGGAACTTTGAGAGATCAGAGACGCTTGAATGGAACCTGTTTCTACTGCGGTGAGACGAACCACTGGCTCCAGCAATGCCCGAAACTTCTGCCCTCTAGAGAGCTTTCTGCCGGAAGTAAGGTAACCCCAGCGGTGGTAAGGAGGAAAGTATTATTACCTATCTCCATTGCGTACAACCAACTCAGGGGGTCCGGTAAGGCTTTTGTTGATTCTGGTTCTGCCATTAATTTTATTGATTTTGATTTTATACAATCTGTGGGGATTCCGCTAGTTCCTTTAAGGAAGGTGATTGAAATTATCGCACTGGATTCCACTCCATTGAATAATGGGAGAGTGGAGTTTTGTACTCCTGAGGTTGTATTAACTGTAGGAATTACCCATACCGAGACTTGTTCCTTCCTTGTATTAAAGGATTTACCTGCCGACCTTGTTTTAGGTCTGCCATGGTTACAGGACCACAACCCTGTGATCAACTGGTCGGTAGGTGAATTGGAAAAATGGGGAATGAATTGTGACAAATGTTGTAAATCAGTATTGCTGTTTGGAGGTACCACTGAGTCTCTTTCCTTGCCCAAGTATATCGGCGATTTTTCGGACGTTTTTTCCATGTCCGAGACTGAGTTCCTCCCTCCTCACCGGCAATATGATTGCGCCATCGACCTTATTGAGGGATCCAAATATCCCAAAGGTCGCATTTATAATCTCTCTACTCCTGAACGTCAGTCCATGAGGGATTATCTCAAGGAGAGTCTGGCCAAGGGTCACATCCGGCCTTCAGTTTCTCCCATGGGGGCAGGTTTTTTCTTTGTTGGTAAAAAGGATGGAGGATTGAGGCCCTGTATCGATTACAGGGAGCTCAATAAAATCACTGTTAAAAACAGATACCCGTTGCCCCTTATTCCTGACTTGCTGAATCAGGTCCAGGGGGCCTGTTGGTTCACCAAGCTGGATTTGAAGGGGGCATACAACCTAATCAGGATTCGTGAGGGGGACGAATGGAAAACTGCTTTTAATACCCCGGAAGGTCATTATGAGTACTTGGTAATGCCTTTTGGGTTAAGTAATGCTCCGGCAATTTTCCAAAACTTTGTCAATGACATTTTTAGACCATTTATTGGGAAATTTGTAATTGTCTATATTGATGACATCCTGATTTTTTCTGCAGACTGGGAAAGTCACGTATCTCACACCAGGCAAGTGCTGGAGGTGTTGCGTGAAAACAAGTTGTTCGTTAAAGGGGAGAAGTGTACCTTTGGTGTTCAGGAAGTGGCCTTTTTGGGATACATTCTCACCCCTTTTTCTTTCAAAATGGACCCAGTTAAAGTACAGGCCATTGTGGATTGGGTGCGACCTTCCTCTTTGAAGGCGCTCCAGCGATTTCTGGGGTTTGCTAATTTTTATCGTAAATTTGTCAAAAATTTTTCTGTGGTAGCCAAACCCATTACGGATTTGACTCGCAAGGGGGCTGATCTGGTCAATTGGCCCCCTGCAGCTATTGAGGCCTTTGAAAGGTTAAAGCAGTGTTTTATGAATGCTCCTGTGTTGGTCCAGCCTGATCAAAGTAAGCCTTTTGTAGTTGAGGTGGATGCGTCTGAGGATGGTGTGGGGGCTGTACTGTCCCAGGGGTCTTCCACCTTAACTAATCTTATGCCATGCGCCTTCTTCTCCCGCAAGTTCTCTCCTGCCGAGAGGAATTATGACATTGGTAATAGGGAGTTACTTGCAATCAAGTGGGCATTTGAGGAATGGCGTCATTTTTTAGAAGGGGCAGTTCACCGCATTACGGTCCTCACGGATCATAAGAATTTAATGTTTTTAGAATCGGCTAAGCGATTGAATCCTAGACAGGCGAGGTGGGCTTTATTCTTTACTCGTTTTGATTTTTGTGTTACCTTCAGACCCGGGAGCAAGAACGTTAAGGCCGATGCCTTATCCCGAAGTTTCAAGGCGTATCAGCCTCCTGACGTCCCTCCTGAGCCCATCCTGCCAGCTGATATCATCGTGGCCGCTACCTCATCTGACCTCGCTTCTGAAATCTCGGCAGGACAACATCTTGCTCCCATTGGTATCCCCAATGACAAATTGTTTGTGCCGGCTCATTTGCGATTGCAACTGCTGGGTGAGTGCCATAATTCTGTTTTGTGTGGACATCCTGGCATCAATGCCACCAAGGAGTTGGTCTCTAGGCAGTATTGGTGGCCGTCAATCTCCAGAGATGTTCAGGCTTTTGTAACTGCGTGTAACACTTGTGCCAGGTCCAAGAATACCAAGACACGACCTATGGGTGAGTTACATCCTTTACCCATACCTAGTAGACCTTGGTCACATCTGTCCATGGACTTTATCACGGACTTGCCGTGCTCTGAGGGTAAAACCGTGATATTTGTGGTGGTTGACAGATTCAGCAAAATGTGTCATTTTATTCCTTTGTGTAAATTACCCTCTGCAAAGGTCTTGGCGTCCGTGTTCATGGATAATATTGTCAAACTGCATGGTGTTCCTGAGAATATCGTTTCTGATAGGGGAGTACAGTTTGTGTCTAGGTTCTGGAGGGCGTTCTGTAATAAGATTGGTATCTCTTTGTCCTTTTCATCAGCCTTTCATCCGGAGACCAATGGTCAGACTGAACGTCTTAACCAATCCGTTGAGCAATATCTCAGATGTTATGTTTCTGATAACCAACATGTGTGGGCCAGATTCCTGTCTCTGGCTGAATTTGCAATTAATAATCGTGTTAATTCATCCTCTGGGATGTCGCCGTTTTTCTGCAATATGGGTTTTCATCCACGCTTTGGCTCCTGTTCCCCATCTGCGTCGGTTGTCCCAGAGGTCAATGATTTTTCTCAAGAACTGTGCACAGTTTGGGCACAGGTTCAGTCGAACCTGGAAAAGGCCCAAGGAGTTCAAAAAGCTAAGGCTGATAGAAAACGTTCTAAGGGTGTGAATTTTAAGGTTGGGGATAAGGTATGGTTATCGACTAAAAATCTCAACATGAGGGTACCATCCTACAAGTTTGCACCTCGCTTCATTGGTCCTTACAGGATCACCAAGGTGATCAATCCGGTTTCTTTTAGGTTATGTTTACCCGACTCCCTTCGTGTTCATAATGTTTTTCATGTGTCTTTGCTCAAACGTTATGTTGCTCCCGTTGGTCCTGAGGAACAGTCTCCTCCTCCGGTTGAGGTAGCAGGACAAATGGAGCATGAGATTGCCAGAATTGTGGATGTGAGAAGGGTCCGGAATTCCTTCCAGTACCTCGTACATTGGAAGGGGTTCGGTCCTGAGGACAGGTCTTGGGTACCGTTGACCAGGATGCATGCAGACTCGCTCATCCAAAAGTTCCATCTGCAGCATCCCGATAAGCCTGCTCCCGCTGGTAAGGGTCCGGTGGCCCCTCGTGAAGGGGGGGTACTGTCACGCGAGGTCGGCGTCGCGCTCCCTCTGCACGACATCGCCGGACCTCTCCGCCCCCCTAGAGACGAGCAATAGGGAATTGAAGTGCTGGTCTTGTCAGCCAGCACTTCATGAGTTAATTCTCTGTTTGGGTTTAGCCATGTGGTGCTGATCACACCACATGGCTACTTTGCATATTGTTTGGACAGCTTGCTCCGCCTCAGGTCATGTGATGCTGGCCACATCACATGATCCTGGGTGGGCTATTTAAAGATGGCAACTGCCTCACTCAGATGCCTGTGATTAGTTTATACTTTTGATCAGTGCTTGTGCGACCTTGTGTTTTGGATTTGCTATTTGGACTCTGACTTTGGACTTGGACTTGGACCTCTCTTCTCTTGACCCCTGGTATTTACGCTATCTCCTGTGTTTGACCCGGCTTGCTGACTACTCTATCATTGTGTTTGTTCCGTCTGTGTTTTGTCTCTCCCTGTGTTCCCTTTCCCTCCCTCTGCACTTACCCAGTATAGGGAACGTCTTCGTGGTTGTCCGCGGCCGCCTAGGGCCGTTTGAGGCAAGTAGGTAGGGAAAGAAGGGGGGTTTCAAGTACAGGGCACACCTTCCCTTGTCTCCCCCGTGACATCTTGCTTGAAAATCTGGCACGAAATCTCACACGGCCTGAGATGACGTCGCACGGGATTTCGGACGAGATCTTCAATCAAGATGGTGGTGGCCGGCCCATCGCGAGCAAATGGAAGAGGTAAGTATGATCTTTTTTTGTTTCTTTTTTTACACTATTTCAGGTTAAATCGATTCGCTACCACAAGCAAGAGGAAATATCAGTATCAGGGTGAATTAAATTTATCCTGAAATTCAGATTGGATTCGATTCGCTTAACTCTAGAGGGGAATATACAGTAGTGACACAAGGGTCAGCATATGGCAGCCTGCAGAGTACCTACAGGACTGCACTGTGGACCCCTAGAAACTCTGTTGTCCATGCATCCAACTTTACAATGTGCATGACTTCTTATTTGCATAGTGATTTACACACTATTAGTATGGACTAGTTCTAAAAGGTTCACTGTTGCATTTGTCACATTTTTTAGCGCATTTTTCCATTTTAAATAAAAACAGCTGTTAAATATTTGCTTTAGCAAATCAAGTTTCATATTTTATGCCGGTGAATTCAGCACTCGTAAAATATCCCTGAGGTTGAAGACAACTGAAAGCAAACATTTTATCACGTAATAAAATTTGTACAGGATTATTGGATGCTGCTATTTCACTTTGCGCAATGTGCCAAGTTAACATCTTCTAAGGCAATTTATAGTGCGAATTCTGATTTTTAAGAATACCTGTTGTGCCGAATAAACCTCTGAGAACCAAAGGGAATTTTAAAAAAGTTAAATGCTCTAAGCTTTGTTCCCCTTGTAAGTGTTTGCCCAATTACATGAAATATTTAGCTTTTTCCGTTTTATTTTAAACATTTTTTTATTTCTGTTTACATTAATAATAAAGAAATGCTCGGCACCGCAGAACTGAAATTACGGTATATACTAATGTTCCTTTTCAATATTCCACTTGACAGACTAGATCTAGCCATTGATTATACTATTTCTTTGGAGAGATAAATATGCATCTGTAACCCTCTGTATGAAATTGGAAGCATAAGGAGATACGGTATGTGCTCATATCGGTATTATGAAATATGCACAGTGATAATATTACAATATTGGGCCCTATTAAGCCTAAATGGTATATAAGAATGTGGTAGAAAGGTTGTTGGGCCCCCTCAGGCACAAAGACCAGGGTATAACTGCCACCTCTATACCCTCTATTGTTGTGTCCCAGTCTGCCACCATGAACACAAATGATAATTGCTATTGAAATATGGATTAGCAAATCCATATAAAATCCAAATAATGTATGATTATCATGTAAGAATGTACTTAAATAAAGAGGATCTATCAGCAGTTCTGACAATACTAAACTTCTGACAGCACTGTGTAGGGGCTGAGGAGAGCAGGAAAATCATACCTTTTTTGGAGGTTTTCTCATTAGGATTTGTGGGAATATGACATTTTATTCTGTCAGATTCTGCTCTTTATGTACACTGGAGGCACAACTTTACTGTTCAATGGAGACAAAACTGAACAGACCAGAACGTAATGCACCAGAATGCATTCCGTTCTGATTTGTTGTGTTTCCATGTCAGACACAAAACCACTGCAAGCAGCGTTTTTGTGTGCGGCAAGGTAAACTCAACATGCCAAAAACCATGTAAGTCAATGGTGCTGGATCCGTTTTTTGGGATCCCCTTCCGGATCTCAAAACTGGACAGTAATAACGCATATGGGAAAGTAGCCTTAGCTTTGTAAAGTTAAAGCAAGGGAATATTTAGATACAATGTTAAATATAAAAATCCTTTTTAATTTATTTGCAGCTATTGTAGAATGTCCTAAAGTATGTGACATTGTACATTGCTACAGAATATGTTGCCACTGGTGGTATAGAAGTTTTAAGATCTTGAGTGAATGTTACTTTCAGAGCATTGTCTGTCACTCAACACAGTGTGTTACTCGCTGCTTATTAGATCAGCCTTTTTTATGCAGTATGCAGTAACTTATGTGGTACAAATTGAATTGTTATTGGATTACATAAAACCCATGCTATTTATTTTTAGTTGAAAATATTGATTTCCCAAGATGCTACTGGGAATAAAGATTACATTTGACTAGTCTCTTTATTCACAGCATGGCTTAAATAATTATAGTGATAAAAAGCCAGACGACAACATAGAAGTGCTCATTTCTACAGTAGAAGCAAGCTTAGAAACCACATTAAGCTGGGCTAGCCCCTTATGTCCTTCTCTTATCTGCATTATAGATAACAATGGACAGTTACAATTGTTTTGCATTAATTGTATTATTTTCTTTGTATAAATTTATTAATGGTCTATTCACACATCTGCATGTGTATTGCGGATCTGCAAAACACGCTCACTGGCCATGTGCCGGCACTATAGAAATGCCTATTCTTGTCTGGGGCTCTGGACAAGAATAGGACATGTTCTATTTTTTTGCGGGGTCGCGGACAGCACACGGTGTGCCGTCCGCATCTTTTGCAGCCCCATTGAAAATGTATGGGTCCGCACCCGTTCTGCAATGTTGCGGAACCCATTTTCAAGATGTGTGAATGGACCCTAAGGGGCCGTTCAGACGACCGTGATACTGCGGGTCTGCAATACCACGGATGCCGAACGGTGTGTCTTCCGCAATTTGCCGGCATCTTCTTTGGGGATTCTTGTCCGCTGTTGCGGACGTAGGACATGTTCTATATTTTCTTGTGGAGCTGCGGCAGGATCGGCAGGATCAGCAGGACCGCGAGCCGCCCACTTGAAGTGAGTGGGGCCGCATCTATTCCTCAAAATTGCGGAATAGATGCGGACCCATTCAAACGGTCATGTGAATGGGCCCTAAAGGGAATTTGTCATCAGAAAATGACCTCTTGTTTAAATCACGTTTTTGTGTTTAACATATTTTTAACTAATTTTTTATTATATTATTTTTAATTTTCCATTTCACCTATATCTAAACATATTTAAACAAAAACCATAACTCCTGCAGTTTTGGCAGTGGCCCCTAAGCCTAATAATCTGTGCCACTTCATGGTCTGTACAGATCATTTTACTGCAGTTACCTGCTTATCTATACACAGGCAAGATGAGAATGACAGATAAGGCTACTTTCACATGTGCACTTTTGCTGTCGGGTTTTAAAATCTGGCAGGGGATCTCAAAACCACAGCAAAACACATCTGTTATAATAATACAACTGGCTGCATCCATTCTGGTTTTTGGTGACATTTTTATGATAAAAAAAATGTTGGCTCCAAATGTTAGCAGAAAGTCTATGGGAAATATAAATTGCAGGAAATGCAAGCCTTTTTGGCTGATGGCATTTTTTTTTCTCTCTGGTATTTCTTTTTTTATAAACGCAACATGTTGAAGGTGTTGATATTTTTGCAGACTTTTTTTTTCTTTCATTTTTTTATTTTGCAAATAATGCCATGAAAATACATAAAGTTGGAAAAACACAATAGTAAATGCATGATCTGGCATAAGACTATGCTCCCCTATGTAAGAGTAGTATGGGAAGAAAGGGAGCTGTGTATGTCTTCACTGATGTATATGGAAAGTGCAGAGGGAGGGAACTGGTGAAGATCCCAGAGGTGGTATAACATATTCTGTAAAGGATAAGGTTATATGTAGCAGCCATAGCATGGTCAGAAGCTGCAATTTCAGACCATGAAAAATGCAATAGAAAAGCAATGCATTGGTATCTTAGTCTGCAGCCATGTCATCTCCCTTTCATTTCCCCCCTCTCATGCAAGATTTGATTACACCATCTGGAGCTGTAATATACCAAAGAATACTGAATCTACCAAGATAAATTCCCCTAACCTCTCCTAAATAGTGCCACAGCTAGGCATATTTGCTTTTAAGGTTCTTGGAAAAGATGGGTTACCTCTAGCTGTAAAGGAGACTACAGAATACTAAATCTGCCAAGATAAACCCCTTTCCTAACTGAAATACATACAAATATAACCCAAACACGGTTTAACAGTGACAGAGAAAATGCCTCAGATCAAATCTTCCTCTCTCAATATTACTCAAGCATACAAAGCTGTTATTATGGGGCAACAGTGGACATTATAGTGAGATGGGTATAAGAAGAGAGGACTACAACCTCAGGATGTCCAGACTGTTATTATGGGGCATCGGTATGCATTGTATGGAGAGGGGTATAAGAGGAGAGAATTAGAACTTCCAGAACATTCTGTTATTATGTGAATCAGTGGACATTACATGGAGAGGGGTATAAGAGGAGAGGACTACAACTCCTAGCATGATCAGACTAATTTTATAGAGAAGGATATAAAGAGGAGAGAATTAAAACTCCCAGCATTTCAAGGCGTATTATGGGGCATCAATGGTCATTACAAAGACAGGGATATAAGAGAGAGAAAGACCTCCCATCATGTTATTATGGGCTACCAGAGGACATTACAGGGAGTAAGAAGGAAAGAACTACAATTCCTAGTATTTTCCTACTTATAGAAGGAAACCACTAACCTCTTAAATACACACAGCACAGGGGCTCTGCCCCTATATCATGATATCACTAAGGTCCTTACAGGTCCTTCACCACATCTCTGCAGTGCTGAGCTCTGTCTCAAAGCGTAAATGAGGTGAAATGAAATTGGCTGGAGTGGAGTGAGCAAGTTGAAAAGTTGAGAAGCTGCTGAGGTTATGCAGCTTCCATACTCTGGCCCTGGCCAAAGTTCCTGTCTGCCTGTGAGCTGAGCAGCAGAAGATGGAGATAAAGAGAGAAAGGAGACCTTTCACTGACTGCAGGATTTCTGCTTAGATGCTTTCTGCAACAAATTTTCCAGAGTAGGCTATGCTTCATTTTTCATGTTTTTCAGGGTTTAGTGTCCCAGAAAACCCGCTCAAGAAGGTGAACAGCCTTTATGTCTGGATAATATCATTACAATGTGTTGATTTTTATTTTCTGCATTTGAATTCTTCTAAGGGTACATAGTCCTTGGCACACCTTATTCCAGGTCTGCCTCATGACTACTTCAAGCTTTATTATGCTCTCACCTGTCTCGATTCATCTTTAATTCCGCAATATTCACTGAGCTAAGTCTATAATATCTTCTTTTTAGCCTTGTTTCTTGTCATTAGAAATTCATTAGACTTGTTTCATTTTCAATCAATCTACTTCTTCCTTCTGAGATGTTGCAAAAATCATTCATTTTCACAAATGCTACAGTGGGTTTAATGTAGTTTTTGCAACTTGAAACTTGAAGATGTAGAAGGGAGAAATAGATCTTATTTGAGGCACAGTACATAGAGATGTCTTAAATCATAAAAAGGCTTTGAAGCTGTATGCCAATTCCAGAAGTCAGTATATATATTTTTTTGTATGAATACACAAAAAGGGCCAAGTGAGGTAAATTTGATGCTGGAAACACAATGATAAATTCATATTTTTTCCACACTATGTAACTTTACCAAACTCAATGAATAAAAATAGAGAGACTTTGTAATGTGTCCTTGGACATTCATACATGTAAGGTGAAAAGACTTTCCATAGAAATTGCTTGCATGAATGCTATATTGATATACACTTTTGGCACTGGTCTCTGTGTATACCTGTGGATGCTGCAAAACTATAACTCTCAGCATGCTCTGACAACCCTAAAAAGTTATATTAGGAAATTAATCAGCACAACATATTGGACCTATAAACTAATAAAGGTTGTAAGAAGAATTAAAATGAAAACCACTGGAAAAAGAAGAATCAAAATGAAAACCTACGATAATTGGTAAAGAAATGGTGGGTGTTGTTTGGTTCTCATTAGAAAGTTACATTTCCTCTGTTTCATGTCTTGGTGTTAGCATTGATTTTTAGTGTTTAAGTGCTGTGCGATAATAAGATTAGAGACCAAATCCCAAAGTATAAAAAGGTCACTGTGTTTGAAGGATACAAGATAAGTTCATTATAAGATAAACTTCAGTTCTGTGAGAGTCAAACTGTTAAAATTATATTCTACCCGTATGTCCAGCTGAGAATTTCTGCCATAAGCAGATATGTATTCCTGTCCTAATTAGATTAATGAAATACACACTGCACTATCCCTGTACATGATATATATCTGATAAATGTGTAATCTCATTACAAGCACAAGTCAAAGATTTAAGTGGAGCATTTCTTCCACTGCTGCAGTATCACCGGGGATGTAAAAGGATTTGCTTTGGCCTTGAATTAAGAGATTTATACATTTTATACCCTGAATGGTGATTCTTTTTAGAATGCAGAACATGCCACGGACTGGACTTATGCTTATGTAACCTCTCACCCAAAGCTATTACTTGTATGGAAAATAATTTTAAAGACACAGCCAAACAGAATAATAAATAAAAAATTATTTTATCTAACCATTTGCATTCTGAACTGTTTCTAACACTAAAAGGGGTTGTTTGCTTTAGAGTTGTTCACTTTGCACAATCCCTAGTTGTAGGAGTACTTTGACAATTTGTCAGGAGATATAGTGTTAGAGGTCTCTATAATAACCCACAACATAGTCTTAGTTTCAATTCTTTTATTTGATCTTATGTCATCTATAGAAATACCTGGTAGCTGATATACAGTATCTCATAAATGTGAGTACAACTCTCACACTATTTTATTATATCTTTTCATGGGACAAAACTGAAGATATGACATTTGATACAATGTAAAGTAGTCAGTGTACAGCTTGTATAACAGTGTAAATTTGGTGTGCCCTCAAAATTACTCAACACACAGCCATTAATGTCTAAACCACTGGCAACAAAAGTGAGTACACCCCTAAGTGAAAATGGCCAAATTGTTCCAAATTAGCAATTTTCCCTCTGCGGTGTCATGTGACGCGTTAGTGTTACAAGGTCACTGGAAGTTCAACATGGCACCTCATGGCAAAGAACTCTCTGAAGATCTGAAAAAAAGATTTTTTACATAAAGATGGCCTAGGCTACAAGAAGATTGCCAACACTCTGAAAGTGAGCTGCGGCATAGTGGTCAAGATTATGAAGTGGTTTAACAAGGCAGGTTCCACTCAGAACAAGCCTCACCATGGTCGACCAAAGAAGTTGAGTGCACGTGTTCAGCATCATATGCACAGGTTGTCTTTTCAAAATAAATGTATGAGTGCTGCCAGCCACTCTGGGCCACAGAGCAGTATTCCAACATGATAATGACCTTAAACACACCTCAAAGACGACCACTGCCTTGAGGGTATAGGTGTTGGACTGACCAAGCATGTCTCCAGACCTAAACCCTATTGAGCATCTGTGGGGCATCCTTGAATGGAAGGTGGAGAAGCAAAAGGTCTCTAACATCCACCAGCTCTGTGATGTCATCGTCATGGCGTCGTCATGGAGAAGTGGAAGAGGTGAACTCCATGCCAAAAAGAGTAAAGGCAGTGCTGGAAAATAATGGTGGCCACACAAAATATTGACACTTTGGGCACAATTTGGCCATTTTCACTTAGGGTTGTACTCACTTTTGTTTCCAGCGGTTTGGACATTAATGACCGTCTATTGTTATACAAGCTGCACACTGACTACTTTACATTGTATCAAAGTTTAATATTTTCAGTGTTTTCCCATGAAAAGATATAATAAAATATTTACAAAAATGTGAGGGTTGTACTCACATTTGTTAGATACTGTATAAGACCTTATCATGCTTCTGGTAACACATGTATATACTTGCCTTTATATACATGATTATTGTTTTTGATTATTTTTTTAAATTCCCCCTTTCTTTTCCATGAAACATGGCATAAGTCTCCATAAGAACTATAGATGAGTAAAGTGAGCTTCAGATCCTAGATCCAAAGTCACTTCATTCCAAACTTCTTTTAAAGCTGTATGGAGATTCATCTGCGTACAGCATTAAAATGAATAGGCTCTTATGGGGCAAATTCGTTAACGTCGGAGTTTTGTTTTTTACCTTAAAAAACATTTTAAAACTAGGATCCGAAGTTGGCTTCGGTACCGAGGTACCATTCGTTATGAAGCCAACTTCAGATACCTGTTTTAAAATGGTTTTCAAGTTTAATAATCAAATGCCGCAAGACGTCGGTGATAAGTCATTTTCCCTTGTCGGAGCCCATAAATTTTAGTGCTGTACGGAGACGGATCTCCGTACAGCATTAAAATGAAGTTTGGAACAAAGTGACTTTAGATCTACATTCCGTAGCTCGCAATCTAATATCTCTGGAGAGGCCTGAAAATGGCGGTCCACCGACGTCCCCATCCAACCTGACAGGGCTTGAGAGGATCTACTGAATGCTTAGGTCAATGTAATATCTAAGTTTTTTCTTATCAATAAATTAGCAGCCCTTTAGATTAATGTTTTTTATTGTAGTATTGTATGGTCCTCTCACAGAAGTTTTGGATTTATTTATATTTCTATGTATTTTTTTCATTTTAACTTTGTAAAAAAAGAAACATACTACTATAAATAGTAGTAGTAATAATAGTATATAACCAGTTACACATTAGTATGCCTGACTTGACTTACACATATAGATATATTCATTATGTAATTAAGATAGCAGTAATAATTGTTACATGTATATAGGTTAAGTGATTAGATTCCATTGATTCTCTTATTGATGTGACCTGCAATGCATGTTTGCAATCACATTCCAAGAGCTTCAAGAAAAAAAGATTAAAGGGAATCTGTCGGCAAGAAAATACAGTACAATCTGTAAGTAACATGTTATAGAGCAAGAGGAGCTGAGCAGATTGATATACACTGTACTGTAAATGATTTAGCAAGACTTTAAAAATGATTTAGCAAGACTTTATCTCTGAAGTTGCCAAACTGAGTTGCCCAAGTGGGTGGTCTTATCAGTGATTGACAGCTATCTATGTATACACACATAGAGGAAAGGCTGTCAATCACTGATAAGTCTATACACTTGGGTAACTGAGCTCAGGAAAAGCAGAGGTTTAATGTATAAATTACAAGTTTTGTTAAATAATTTCCCATAAACAACATATCAATTTGCACATCTCCTCCTGCTAAAGTTCTTATCAGCTGTATTCCGGATCATAATCCCTGACAAGCAGAGCAGACAGGAGGATGAGGCAGCTCTTTACCTCAGTGTTGTGAAGTTACTTGTCCTCCTGTGTGATTAGGACAGGTTTTGTGTGTACTAATAGGACAATGGCCATTTTATTTCTTTTATTTCCTAATGATTGCTCCCTAGACAAAATGAACCATTATAACTAATGAAAGGTATTTGGGAATATATTTATAATAAAGTAATATTTAAGTATTTTCATGTTGTTAATTCTCAGAGAACCACTTTAAGTATGCTTCCCTTTGTAGTTCTGCCAAAGACTGGGATTTGCCAACCAATCCCCCCAAGGGTGTACAATCGCTTTAAAGAATGTTTCTACACCTAATCTGAAAAATAGTATAGCTTGCCAATAAAGGGGAGAGGCTTCATAAAAAAAGGGACTTGGAATAACATTTTTTTTTGCTCCACAATTCTAGCATAAAATTCTGTTCCGAAGTAAGCCAACCAATAGTTGGTATAGAATATGACAAAAGTTTCTGTCCATGCGTTACATTTTTCATCCAGCCTGAGCCCCTGTGATAAATTTGATGCAGGTCTAGACATCCTGTCTATGTATACACCATCTGCAGTGTCAGGGCTATTCATCCTGACACCTCTATACAGTTGTTGTCAAAAGTTTTGAGACTGACACAAATTTTGGTTTTCACAAAGTTTGCTGCTTCAGTTTTTATGATGGCTATTTGCATTAACCCTAGATTTTTATGAAGAGTAATCAGATGAATAGCAAATTAAAGGGGTTGTCCGGGCTCAGGATAGGTCATCAATATCAGATCGGCAGGGGGTCCGACACCCAGCACCCCCGAGCTGTATGAGGAGTATGTGCACATCCTGTCTCCCTTCTCTCTTCCTGCTGCTGATTTGCCAGCAGTGTACCTGATTTATAGCGATTCATGACAAATGAATTTGTAACAAATCGAATTTCCTGGCAAACTTCTGTGAGTCTTTACTTAAACTTATTTATCCGCAAACTATAAAAAAAGAAACATATAAAATGTTTATGATTGTACTTTAGCATACCATAGAAACATCTGACAAAAAGATCTAAAAACACTGACGCAGCAAACTTTAAAAAAAAATCTGTAGGGTCCAACCACTAGGATATCCCAGAAATCAAGGGGTGCTCCCCTGTTTCAGTGAGAGAAAATAAAAAGTAAAGCTAAGGAAGCAGAGAAATAAGACAGATAAGCCAACTCCTTATATAAAATAGTTGGGATCACGTTCCTGTACAGCACACAATGCACCAGAAAAAAAATGGAGCCACCCTCAGCTGACATCCAAAGAAGCAGCCCATCTTGGCACAGACTCAGGACAGCACAGAACATGTAGTACCACATTGTAGTGCAAGGAGAGGCTACTAGACAACCTATACAAGTCTTAGATAAAAAGACAGATCGGCACAGCCCTAAACAGAGAATCCACAGAGAAAGATTTCCACAAAGGACCTCTGTTGGATCACAGTCCACAATGTAATCAGTAGCTGTTCACATTTCCTGTGTCTTCCACAAGTCTCTTCAACCAAAGTTCCTTATTCAAAGTAGATAAAGCAGGAAGACCAAATTGTAAAGTACTGTCAGACAGTGTGCTAAGGCTACTTTCACACTTGCGTTTGCAGGATCCGTTTGTGAGATCCGTCCAGGCTCTCACAAACGGATCTGTCATGATAATACAACCGGCTGCATCCGTTCTGAACTGATCCGTTTGTATTACCTTTTACATAGCAAAGACGGATCCGTTTGAACTCCATTGAAAGTCAATGGAGGACGGATCTGATTTCTATTGTGTCAGACAAAACAGATCCGTCCCCATTGACTTACATTGTGAGTCATGATGGATCCGTTTGCATCAGTTTCTTCATGCAGACACCAAAACGCAGCAAGCAGCGTTTTAGTGTCCGCCTCCAAAACGAAATGGAGACTGAACTGAAGCAAACTGAAGCAAAATTGATGCATTCTGAACGGATCCTTTTCCATTCAGAATGCATTAGGACAAAACTGATCAGTTCAGGACCGTTTGTGAGAGCCTGTGACGGATCTCACAAACGGATCCTGCAAACGCAAGTGTGAAAGTAGCCTAAACCAAAGGATTGCATTAGGCTACTTTCACACTTGCGTTGTAAGGATCCATTTGTGAGATCCGTCACAGGCTCTCATAAACGGTCCAAAACTGATCAGTTTTGTCCTAATGCATTCTGAATGGAAAAGGATCCGTTCAGAATGCATCAGTTTTGCTTCAGTTTGCTTCAGTTCAGTCAGCATTCCGTTTTGGAGGCGGACACTAAACCACTGCTTGCTGCGTTTTGGTGTCCGCATGAAGAAACTGATCCAAACTGATCCGTCATGACTCCGTCATGATCCGTTTTCTCAGACACAATAGAAAACGGATCTGTCCCCCATTGACTTTCAATGGAGTTCATGATGGTTCCGGCTTGGCTATTTAAAAGATAATACAACCGGATCCGTTCAGAACGGATGCAGACGGTTGTACAAGATCAAAGCGTAAACTCAGCATGTAAAAAGGCTTTGATGAAGCAACTTGTGAAACCCTGGGATGGGCATTTGAGGATTAATATTTTTACATGTTGATTTTACCCTGTGATCTTGTATAATAAAATCCTGTGGTTTATCACATTGTCTGACAGTATTTCATCATTTGGTCTTCCTGCTTTGTCTACTTTGAAGAATGGACGAAGAAGGAACTTTGGTTGTAGAGATGCCGGAAGTGTAAACAGTGAATGATTACATTGTGGACCGTGAACCATCAGGAGGTCCTTTGTGGAAACCTTTCTCTATGGAGATGATGTCTGCTCAGAAAGAGGGCTGAGCAGATCTGGCTTTTTATGTAAGACTGTTGGCTGAAGATGACCTACTTCATACAGAATTGTTGAGGCTGTTTGTGACTGTTAGGAGGACTACAACGCTTCTTCATTTCTCTGTTAACCAATACAAGTGTTTTACTAGTGAAATGGATATGATGACAATCGGTTGGATGTGAACCTGAGGCATTGTATGTTGAGTCTAGTTCAAGATATCATGGTCCAAGAAAATATTGTATCCTTAGGCCATCATGTTTCATGGACAACTGTATAATTATAATTAGGAAAAGTTTCTTACAAGTTTGCTACACTAACATGAGCTGAGTGCAAAGCTTACATTTTAATTTAGCATGTCATTATGTTTGATCAAATCCTCACATATGCATAAAATACTATTTCCTAAATCGTTTCTGATCTGAATAAAAATTTGTAGTTAAGTGTTTGTGCATGGAATGCATAACTTACACATTGATTACTGAAAACTATCTGATATGAGGACTGTGACTAAACTATATAAATCATCCAGGTCTTTGGAGAATTTCAGCATGTGGCTGGCGGCAAAAAAAAAAAAAAAAATCAATTTATTTTAATTGTACGGAGTAGAAGTGATCAGAATTCCCAGAGAAAGTTCTGCAGTTGCATAAACCGACCTAATCAGACAGCGAAGCAATGTTGACACAATAAAATGGATCATGGTGCCCTTAACCCTTTCAGTACCGAGCCACTTTTCACCTTAAATCCCAGGCCGATTTTTGCAAAGCTGACATGTGTCACTTTATGTGGTACTTTAGAACGCTTTTACTTATCCAGACCATTCTGAGAATGTTATCTCGTGACACATTGTACTTCATGACAGTCATAAATTAGAGTAAATATATTTCACATTTATTTATGAAAAAATCCCAAATTTACCAAAAATTTTGAAAAATGTTCCATTTTCAAAATTTCAATTCTCTGCTTTTAAAACAGAAAGTGATACCTCATAAAATATTTATTACTTAACATTCCCCATATTTCTACTTTATGTTGGCATCATTTTGTAAATGTCATTTTATTTTTTAGGAAGTTAGAGGGCTTAGAAGTTTAGAAGCAATTTTTCTAATTTTCAACAAAATTTCCCAAACCATTTTTTTGAGCACCAACTCAGTTATAAACTGATTTTGTGAGACTTACCTAATGGAAACCACCCATAAATGACCCCATTTTAGAAACTACACCCCTCAAATGATAAAAAACTGATGTTACAAACTGTGTTAACCCTTGAGGTGTTCCACAAGAATTAATGGAAAATGGAGGTGAAATTTCAAAATTTAACTTTTTTGCTAGATTATTCATGTTATCATGTTAATATTTTTTTTTTGCAACACAGCAAGGGTTAACAGCAAACTAAACCTCAATATACATTACTCTCAATCTCAGATTTACAGAAATACCCCATATGTGGTGGTAAACCACATGTGTATGTGTGGTGCTCTATGGGCATGTGGCAGTGGTCAGAAGGAAAGGAGCGCCATATGGATTTTGGAGGCAGATTTTGCTAGAATGATTTTTAGGCACCATTTTGTATTTTAAGCGACCCTGACGTACCCCTAGAGTGGAAACCCTCAAAAAGTGACCCCATTTTGGAAACTACACCCCTTAAAGAATAAATTAAGGGGGGTACTGACCACTTTGACCCCCACACTTGGCTGTGAAAATGAAAAGTTTCATTTCTTCCAATAAAATGTTGCTTTAGCCCCAAGTTTTTCATTTTCACAAGGGGTAACAAGAGAAAAGCACCCCATAATTTCTTACCCATTTTCTCCTGAATACGGCAACACCCCATATGTGGTGGTAAACTGCTGTGGGGCACACGGCAAGACTCAGAACAGAAGGAGGGCCATATGGATTTTGCAGCACAGATTTTGATGGATTGGTTTGCGGGAGCCATTGATTTTTTTTATGAGTTATTGTCTTATGTGGGGTCTTATTTTTTGTGGGATGAGGTGACGTTTTCATTGGTACCATTTTGGGGTACATAAGACTTTTTGATCGCTTAGTATTACACTTTTTGTGAGTCAAGGTGAAAAAAATAGCTGTTTTGACATAGTTTTTTTTTATTTTCTTTTTACAGCATTCACCAGAAGGGGTAAATCATTTGATATTTTTATAGAGCAGGTTGTTACGGACATGACAATACCCAATATGTCTATTATTTTTATTTTTGTTAAGTTTTACACAGTAAATTAATTTTTAAACAGAATTACAGTGCCTTGTGAAAGTATTCGCCCCCCTGGAACTTTTCAACCTTTTGCCACATTTCAGGCTTCAAACAAAAAGATATAACATTTTAAATTTTTGTGGGTCACAATTCTGAAGTGGAACGAAATTTATTGGATCATTTAAACTTTTTTTGTAATAATAAAACTGAAAAGTGGGGCGTGCAAAATTATTTGTCCCACTTGCATTAATACTTTGTTGCCCACCTTTTGCTGCGATTACAGCTGCAAGTCGCTTGGGGTATGTCTCTATCAGTTTTGCACATCTAGAGACTGAAATTCTTGCCCATTCTTCCTTGCAAAACAGTTCGAGCTCTTTGAGGTTGGATGGAGAGCGTTTGTGAACAGCAGTTTTCAGCTCTTTCCACATATTCTCAATTGGATTCAGGTCTGAACTTTGACTTGGCCATTCTAAGACCTGGATACGTTTATTTTTGAACCATTCCATTGTAGATTTTGCTTTATGTTTGGGATGATTGTCTTGTTGGAAGATAAATCTCTGTCCTGGTCTGAGGTCTTTTGCAGACTCCAACAGGTTTTCATCCAGAATGGTCCTGTATTTGGCTCCATCCATCTTCCCATCAATTTTAACCATCTTCCCTGTCCCTGCTGATGAAAAGCAGGCCCAAACCATGATGCTGCCACCACTATGTTTGACAGTGGGGATGGTGTGTTCAGGGTGATGAGCTGTGTTACTTTTACGCCAAACATATCGTTTTGCATTATTTCCAAAAAGTTGGATTTTGGTTTCATCTGACCAGAGCACCTTCTTCCACATGTTTGGTGTGTCTCCCAGGTGGCTTGTAGCAAACTGTAAACAAGACTTTTCATGGATATCTTTGAGAAATGGCTTTCTTCTTGCCACTCTTCCATAAAGGCCAGATTTGTGAAGTGTATGACTGATTGTTGTCCTATGGACAGACTCTCCCACCTCAGATGTACAGTCATGGCCAAAAGTTTTGAGAATGATACAAATATTAATTTTTACAAAGTCTACTGCTTCAGTTTTTATAATGGCAATTTGCATATACTCCAGAATGTTATAAAGAGTGATCAGCTTAACAGCAATTACTTGCAAAGTCAATATTTGCCTAGAAAATGAACTTTATCCCCCAAAACACATTTCAACATCATTGCAGCCCTGCCTTAAAAGGACCAGCTAACATCGTTTCAGTGATTGCTCCATTAACACAGGTGTGGGTGTTGATGAGGACAGGGCTGGAGATCAATCTGTCATGATTAAGTAAGAATGACACCACTGGACACTTTAAAAGGAGGCTGGTGCTTGGCATCATTGTTTATCTTCTGTTAACCATGGTTATCTCTAAAGAAACACGTGCAGTCATCATTGCACTGCACAAAAATGGCCTAAAAGGGAAGAGTATCGCAGCTAGAAAGATTGCACCTCAGTCAACAATCCTTTGCATCATCAAGAACTTCAAGGAGAGAGGTTCCATTGTTGCCAAAAAGGCTCCAGGGCGCCCAAGAAAGACCAGCAAGCGCCAGGACCGTCTCTTAAAAGTGTTTCAGCTGCGTGATCGGGCTACCAGCAGTGCAGAGCTTGCTCAGGAATGGCAGCAGGCAGGTGTGAGTGCATCTGCACACACTGTGAGGCGGAGACTCTTGGAGCAAGGCCTGGTCTCAAGGAGGGCAGCAAAGAAGCCACTTCTCTCCAGAAAAAAACATCAGGGACAGACTGATATTCTGCAAAAGGTACAGGGAGTGGACTGCTGAGGACTGGGGTAAAGTCATTTTCTCTGATGAATCCCCTTTTCGATTGTTTGGGACATCTGGAAAACAGCTTATTTGGAGAAGACGAGGTGAGCGCTACCACCAGTCTTGTCTCATGCCAACTGTAAAGCATCCTAAAACCATTCATGTGTGGGGTTGCTTCTCAGCCAAGGGAATCGGCTCTCTCACAGTCTTGCCTAAAAACACAGCCATGAATAAAGAATGGTACCAGAATGTCCTCCGAGAGCAACTTCTCCCAACCGTCCAAGAGCAGTTTGGCGATCAACAATGCCTTTTCCAGCATGATGGAGCACCTTGCCATAAAGCAAAGGTGATAACTAAATGGCTCAGGGAACAAAACATAGAGATTTTGGGTCCATGGCCTGGAAACTCCCCAGATCTTAATCCCATTGAGAACTTGTGGTCAATCATCAAGAGACGGGTGGACAAACAAAAACCTACAAATTCTGACAAAATGCAAGCATTGATTGTGCAAGAATGGACTGCTATCAGTCATGATTTGGTCCAGAAGTTGATTGAGAGCATGCCAGGGAGAATTCCTGAAGAAGAAGGGTCAACACTGCAAATATTGACTTGCTGCATTAACTCATTCTAACTGTCAATATAAGCTTTTGTTACTCATAATATGATTGCAATTATATTTCTGTATGTGATAAAAACATCTGACAAACACACATAAAAACCAGAGGGCAGCAGATCATGTGAAAATATAATATTTGTGTAATTCTCAAAACTTTTGGTCATGACTGTAGATCTCTGCAGTTCATCAAGAGTGATCATAGGCCTCTTGGCTGCATCTCTGATCAGTCTTCTGCTTGTTTGAGATGAAAGTTTAGAGGGACGGCCGGGTCTTGGTAGATTTGCAGTGGTCTGATACTCCTCCCATTTCAATATGCTTGCACAGTGCTCTGTGGGATGTTTAAAGCTTGGGAAATCTTTTGGTATCCAAATCCGGCTTTAAACTTCTCCACAACAGTATCATGGACCTGCCTGGTGTGTTCCTTGGTCTTTATGATGCTCTCTGTGCTTTAACCCCTTCAACCCCGGGCCTGTTTTCGCCTTACTGCCCAGGCCATTTTTTGCAAATCTGACATGTGTCACTTTATGTGGTAATAACTTTGGAACGCTTTAACTTATCCAGGCCATTCTGAGATTTTTTTCTCATCACATATTGTGCTTCACGACAGTAGTAAATTTTTGGCAAAATATTTCATTTTTATTTATAAAAAAAATACCAAATTTACCAAAAATTTGGAAAAATTTCCAAATTTCCAAATTTCAATTTCTCTACTTTCAAAATACATAGTAATACCTCCAAAAATAGTTATTATTTTACATTCCCCATATGTCTACTTTATGTTGGCATCATTTTATAAATGTTATTTTACTTTTTTAGGACGTTAGAAGGCTTAGAAGTTTAGAATTTTGGAAACTACACCCTTCAACGAATATATTAAGGGGGGTACTGGCCACTTTGACCCCCTAAGTTTTTTTTTAGGAATTTGGAAACACTTGGCTGTAAAAATGAAAAGTTTCATTTCTTCCAATAAAATGTTGCTTTAGCCCCAAATTTTTTTTATTTTCATAAGGGAGAAAAGCACCCCATAATTTGTTACCCATTTTCTCCTGAATACGGCAACACCCCATATGTTGTGGTAAACTGATGTGGGGGCACATGGCAGGACTCAGAACAGAAGGAGCGCCATATGGATTTTACAACACAGATTTTGATGGAATGGTTTGCGGGAGCCACTGATTTTTATTTTTTTGAGTTATTGTCTCATGTGGGGGCTCATTTGTTGCGGGATGAGCTTATGTTTTCATTGGTACCATTTTGGGGTACATAAGACTTTTTGATCGCTTGGTATTACACTTTTTGTGAGTCAAGGTGAAAAAAATAGCTGTTTTGGCATGGTTTTAAAAAAAATTTTTTTTACAGCATTCACCAGAGAGTGCAAATCATGTGATATTTTTATAGAGCAGGTTGTTACGGACGCGGCAATACCCAATATGTCTAACATTTTTATTTTTGGAAAGTTTTACACATTAGATTTATTTTTGAACAGAATAAAATCTTTTTTGTGTGTTGCCATTTTCAGAGAGCCATTTTTTTTTATTTTTCGGGCGATTGTCTCAGGTAGGGTATCATTTTTTCGGAACAAGATGACGGTTTGATTGGTACCATTTTGGGTTAAATACGCCTGTTTGATCGCCTGCTATTACACTTTTTGTGAGGCAAGAGGGGAAAAAATGTTTGTTTTGGCATAGTTTTTAGTTTTTATTTTTTGCAGCATTCACCTGGGGGACCATCTCATGTAATATTTTTATAGAGCAGGTTGTTACGGACATGGCGATACCAAATATGTCTAACTTTTTTATTTTTGGAAAGTTTTAAACATTAGATTTATTTTTGAACAGAATAAAATCTTTTTTTTTTATTTGTCATTTTCAGAGAGCCATATTTTTTTTATTTTTCGGGCGATTGTCTCTACTGGGCACAGCCGGTCCCCCGCAGTTGATCGGGCAGGCGCAGCTCCTGCACCCGCCCGATCAGCGCGCCGTACTAGTACGGCACTGGGCGGCAACTCACGTCCCGCAGCGCCGTACATGAGACTATCACAGAGCAGGTGCATTTAAACGGACACTTGATTACACACAGGTGGATTGTATTTATCTTCATCAGTCATTTAAGGCTACTTTCACACTAGCGTTTTAAAATTCCTGTATTGAGTTCCGTCATAGGGGCTCAATACCGGAATAAAACGCTTCAGTTTTGTCCCCATTCATTGTCAATGGGGACAAAACTGAACTGAAGACAATGGAATGCTCCTGAAAGCATTCCGTTCCGTCTTCAGACCGGAAAACAAACCGCAGCATGCTGCGGTTTGCTCTCCGGTCCAGGCATCCGCACCAAGACGGATCCGGAATGACCCCCAATGCAAGTCAATGGAGGTGGATCCGTCTGGTGTGACCATAATGGTAACCGGATCCGCCCTCCATTGACTTTCAATGGAGTTCATTACGGATCCGGCTACACATAGACACATACAGATATAGACATACACACACACACACACACATATAGACATACAAATACACATACATACTTACATGCACCCCGGCAGGTCTTCAGAGCGTCGGAGGGACAGGACGGCGCGCACAGGTGACGATTCCACCAGGCGCCCAGCAGAGGGCGCTGTGGGGAATCATCACCTGTGCGAGCCGTCCTGTACCTCCGACGCTCCGAAGACCTGCCGGGAGCATGTAAGTATGTATGTGTGTTTGTTTGTCTATATGTGTGTGTATGTTTATGTTTATGTGTATGTATGTACTGTGTGACATGTGTGGGGCCGGAGCGCGGGTCCGGCTCCACACATGTCACTGCGGCAGGCCTGATCCGGCAGCACCCTTCACCTGCCGGATCAGGCCTGCCGCCAGTGTGAAAGTAGCCTAAGACAACATTGGATCATTCAGAGATCCTCAATGAACTTCTGGAGTGAGTTTTCTGAACGGAAAGTAAATAGGCCGAATAATTTTGCACGCCCAACTTTTCAGTTTTATTATTACAAAAAAGTTTAAATGATCCAATAAATTTTGTTCCACTTCACAATTGTGACCCACTTGTTGTTGATTCTTCACCAAAAATTTAAAATGTTATATCTTTTTGTTTGAAGCCTGAAATGTGGCAAAAGGTTGAAAAGTTCCAGGGGGCCGAATACTTTCGCAAGGCACTGTATATATAATTCTTTTCCAGTATTATGCTCTCCTGAGGAGATGTCCAATCTAAAATACCTGAATCTGAATATCCAATAATCATTTTCAACACAAGATTTTATGCTTGCTATATTAACCTTTATGTGTCCCACAATGTAACTACATATAATACTGATGTGCAGGGTTTTGATTGGTACCATTTTGAGGTAAATATGCCTTTTTGAGCGCCTGCTATTATACTTTTTGTGAGGCAAGAGGGGAAAAAATGGCATAGTTTTTCAAAAAAATTTTTTACAGCATTCACCTGGGAGGCCCTCTCATGTAATATTTTTATAGAGCAGGTTGTTACGGATGCGGTGATACTCAATATGTCTAACATTTTTGTTTCTGTTAAGTTTTACACATTAGATGCATTTTTGAACAGAATAAAATCTTTTTTTTTGTGTTGCCATTTTCCGAGAACCATATTTTTTTAATTATTTGGGCGATTGCCTTAGGTAGGGTCTCATTTTTTGCGGAATGAGATGACGGTTTGATTGGTACCATTTTGGGATTAATACGTCTTTTTGATCGCTTGGTATTACACTTTTTGTGAGGAAAGGTTACCAGAAAATGGCTTTTTTTACACTGTTTTTATTTTTTATTTTTTATGGCGTTCACCTAGCGGGGTGGGTCATGTGATATTTTTATAGAGCCAGTTGATACAGACACGGCGACAGCTAATATGCCTACTTTTCTTTTTTTCCCTATTTTTTACAATTTGTTTAACTTTATTTTGGGAAAAGGACGCTTTTTTTTTTTACTTGAAACTTTAAATTTTTTTGTAAAACTTTATTTTTTTAACTTATTTTTCACTTTATTTTTTTGTCCCATCTGGGACTTCAACTTTTTTGGTTCTGATCCCCTGCAAAATGCATTACAATACTTCTGTATTGTAATGCATTGGCTGTAAGTGTATTACCAGTGTAATACAATTACAGCTTCCTGCCTGTGAGATCCAGGGGGCTGGATCTCACAGGCCTCCGTAGAAGGCAGCTCGATGCCTAAGCAAGGCATTGGGCTGCCTTCCCTGCCATCGGGTCACCGTCACAGCAGCGTGGAGACCCAATGGGGATCGCAACCCCTTAGGATACCCGCACGTGCCGCACCGATGCCAGTGCATACAGCAGGGGTCCGGCTATCGGCCACTGCCAGACCCCTGTAGCTGATCGGGCAAGCGCAGCTCCTGTGCCCGCCCAATCAGAGCGCCGTACGGCGCTGGGATTTTTGTTCCGGCTTCCAGCTCCATTCATGTACGGTGCTGGTATCCTTAGGGTTAATACTTTGCCATGGTTTGCATCATCTTCATTAGCAGGAATCTTTTTTTTCCATCTCATCAGGAATCAAGACTTAAAAACAGAATCCAGTTTTTCAAGATTACAGATAAGGAGTGTATGTACGGCACTTATGTTGGAATAAAACTGAACTGATACCAGTGGGTAGGTTACATGCATAATGCATGGAGAAATCACAATTTACTAGATGTCTGCGATTTTCATCTCATAACAGTAACAGGATCTGTGACTCAAGACAATTTTGGAGCAAAGCTGATGCAAATAGTGTAATTTACACAGCATGCTTTCTCATATCAGCACAGGATATATTCTTAAAATACATATTCTGTTTGCATAACCTGGATCTGCTCCTCTGTAAATTGTGCACAAAAGATGTTTTCAACAAGGAAGAAACTAAGTATAATGCAAATATATCCTCCAAATAACGGAAATGTCGACAATCTATAATCCTTCCCCAATGTACAGAAACATTTCTCATAGGCAATGTAAACTAATATGTGAACTCAGGACTATAATCGGCAGTAGTGTCAGTAATTATGCATCACTTGTCATTCCTCAGTTTCAGATTGCTCACTCATTTAGGAAGAATGGTATGTTACAATACCAGATATTGTTTGATAGAAATCAATAATTTTCAGACTTTAATGTGCACATATTATTTATAGCTTTCTGCTGTTTTTATCTAAATGTGATTTGAAAAGTTTTTATCTAAATGTGATTTTGAAAAATTCGAAGTTTGCCAAAAAATATAATTGGTCACAAATTATATAATTTGTCATGAATCTCTATAAATCAGATATACCCAGGCCACTCTGCCTTAAAGGGGTATTCCCATCTCACAAATGTAGTTTGTATAGTTAGATATAGCCATACTAATATTATTACTAATAGAATGTATTTATATAAAATGTACCGTTTAGAAGATTTGCCTATTTGTATATCCATTGTCCCACACACATCAGTCATGCCGTTGCCCCTAGTTACAGCCACCGCGGCCATGTAGTAGTGGTGGTCGGCTTGCTCTTGTTCCAACCCGCTCTGAGGTAACTACTGTATTGTGTATGTACATTGCATGAGCATGAGGAGACACATCTTAGGGTTGTGGCATTTTTGTCTGCGCTTCCAAAACGCAGAGAAACGGATCCTGTTCCCAGATCAATTCATCTCTATGGAGCAGGATCCGTTTATGAAGTCTGCGTTTTGGACGGATCCTGACCATTGCATTTTAGACTGGTAGTGTTGAAAACGCAGATGTGAAAGTACCTGAAGATGTGTCTCCTCATGCTCATGAAATGTGCGTTCACAATACAGCAGTTACCTCAGAGCGGGTTTGAAAAGGAGCAAACCAGCCACCACTAGTACATGGCCCTGGTGGCCGTAACTAGGGGCAACGACCTGACTGATGTGTGTGGGACAATGGATATACAAATAGGCAAATCTTCTAAATGGTACATTTTGTATAAATACATTCTATTAGTAATAATATTGGTATGGTTATATCTAACTATATAAACTACATTTGTGAGATGGAAATACCCCTTTAAGGTACGGGTGGGTTGTGGCCATGCTGCGGTGAAGAACCACGTGGCTAATTAGCCCGCAGCTGCCTTTCATTTAATAATGAAGACTGCAGGGTATAGTCCTTCATTGTTAATGGCCATGCAGCACCTTTAATGCACATTTAAACAGAGGCTGTTGCTGGTATGGGGTTTAGTTGGTTAGGTTGGGGGACAATATGCAAATTATTGCTGTTGTGACCTGCAAACTTCTGCAGGTTATTTGACAATAAGTACAGAATATTAATTAGCTCTGGCATACCCACTTCTCCAGACCCAGTGCTCTCCTGCCCTACAGGTGGGAACCCTTCTTCTGCCATCTGCTTTTCCTCCTTTTCCACCCACATTAGCTAATATCGATGAGAATATGTCATCAGGAAGATCCAGTTCCTCCTCTCTCTGCATCTTGCTGACTTTTCTAGGACATGGAGACTTAGAAGGATAATTTGAAAGAAGTAAAGCCAACTTCCATCATATTGAATTACATATCTTAGTTTACAGCTGATGTAGGAATAAGTAAATATAGGAATAAATTAAAGTGATGAAGAATAAGTCTCACTGCAATGTCCCTGCAATATCCCTGCACTCTCACTCTCCATATACTTCTAGTAATCATTTTCAGCAACACTATCCCTAGCACATGAGCACTTTCGACGTCTCTCCCTATGCTCAGCTTGCAGGACAATGGTGGAGACCATGCGAGATGAGGGGTTTATAGGTCTGTGACATCACAGGGAATGGCTATACGAGGATTGGCTGGTTGCACGGCATTATAGGTGATCGTGCCTTCGGGCTTGTCTCCTCTACACTTAGTTTTGCTTTGTAACCCGTGCAGCCGCGATTTTAGGTAAACCAGATTCGTTACCACATAGCATGAGGAAATTCAGATTGATAGCGAATCAAAGTTTTCCTAAGGCCCCTTTCACACGGGCGAGATTTCCGCGCGGGTGCAATGCGTGATGCGAACGCATTGCACCCGCACTGAATCCTGACCCATTCATTTTAATGGGGCTTTTCACATGAGCGTTTTTTTCACGCATCACTTCTGCGTTGCGTGAAAAGCGCAGCATGTTCTATATTCTGCGTTTTTCACGCAGCCCAGGCTCCATAGAAATGAATGGGGGTGCGTTAAAAATGCAACGCATTGCATCCGCATGCAATCCGCGCGTTTTTAACGCATCGCAACGCATCCGCAACGCATCCGCAACGCATCCGCAACGCATCTGCAATGCATCCTGAACAAATCCGCGACGCTCGTGTGAAAGAGGCCTAAACGTTGGACAGAATTCTGCTTCGAACGTTCTGCTTAGTACAACACTTTTCAACACCTTCCCAGTGTCCAAGAATAAATCTAACATAAAACAGTAAATGTAATGTACTTTGGTAATTAAAAATGTAGTATAGCTACTGAGTTGTTCAATACAATGTACAGTACAGACCAAAAGTTTGGACACACCTTCTCATTCATAGAGTTTTCTGTATTTTCATGACTATGAAAATTGTAGATTCATACTGAAGGCATCAAAACTATGAATTAACACATGTGGAATTATATACTTAACAAAAAAGTGTGAAACAACTGAAAATATGTCTTATATTCTAGGTTCTTCAAAGTAGCCACCTTTTGCTTTGATTACTGCTTGGCATTCTCTTGATGAGCTTCAAGAGGTAGTCACCTGAAATGGTTTTCACTTCACAGGTGTGCCCTGTCAGGTTTAATAAGTGGGATTTCTTGCCATATAAATGGGGTTGGGACCATGAGTTGTGTTGGGCAGAAGTCAGGTGGAAACACAGCTGATAGTCCTACTGAATAGACTGTTAGAATTTGTATTATGGCAAGAAAAAAGCAGCTAAGTAAAGAAAAACGAGTGACCATCATTACTTTAAGAAATGAAGGTCAGTCAGTCCGAAAAATTGGGAAAACTTTGAAAGTGTCTCCAAGTGCAGTTGCAAAACCATCAAGCGCTACAAAGAAACTGGCTCACATGAGGACCGCCCCAGGAAAGGAAGACCAAGAGTCACCTCTGCTGCGGAGGATAAGTTCATCCGAGTCACCAGCCTCAGAAATCGCAGGTTAACAGCAGCTCAGATTAGAGACCAGGTCAATGCCACACAGAGTTCTAGCAGCAGACACATTTCTACAACAACTGTTAAGAGGAGACTGTGTGCAGCGGGCCTTTATGGTAAAATAGCTGCTAGGAAACCACTGCTAAGGACAGGCAACAAGCAGAAGAGACGTGTTTGGGCTAAAAAACACAAGGAATGGACATTAGACCAGTGGAAATCTGTGCTTTGGTCTGGTGAGTCCAAATTTGAGATCTTTGGTTCCAACCACCGTGTCTTTGTGCGACGCAGAAAAGGTGAACGGATGGACTCTACATGCCTGGTGTGATGGTGTGGGGGTGCTTTGCTGGAGACACTGTTGGGGATTTATTCAAAATTGAAGGCATACTGAACCAGCACGGCTACCACAGCATCTTGCAGCGGCATGCTATTCCATCCGGTTTGTGTTTAGTTGGACCATTATTTATCAACAGGACAATGACCCCAAACACACCTCCAGGCTGTGTAAGGGCTATTTGACCAAGAAGGAGAGTGATGGGGTGCTACGCCAGATGACCTGGCCTCCACAGTCACCAGACCTGAACCCAATCCAGATGGTTTGGGGTGAGTTGGACTGCAGAGTGAAGGCAAAAGGGCCAACAAGTGCTAAGCATCTCTGGGAACTCCTTCAAGACTGTTGGAATACCATTTCAGGTGACTACCTCTTGAAGCTCATCAAGAGAATGCCAAGAGTGTGGAAAGCAGTAATCAAAGCAAAAGGTGGCTACTTTGAAGAACCTAGAATATAAGACATATTTTCAGTTCTTTCACACTTTTTTGTTAAGTATATAATTCCACTTGTGTTAATTCATAGTTTTGATGCCTTCAGTTTGAATCTACAATTTTCATAGTGAAAATACATGAAAATACAGAAAATACAGAAAACTCTTTGAATGAGAAGGTGTGTCCAAACTTTTGGTCTGTACTGTATGTGTATAGTGCTACCTGCTGTTTGTTCTTTTCCTTTTTTCTCCATCCATCTCACTAAAGTGGTCACAATTGCTCAGTTTAAATCTTCAACTGTCACCAACCATATCTTCTGTTAGAAGCTGTGACAGTTACAGGGAAAGAGCTACAGCAGAAAGGGCGTGCCCTTTGAGAAAGGACACACCAACTTCAAGCCTGAAATAGATCTTGCAGAGGAATTGGAGCAATGAATTGGAAGATCTCTGGTTCCATGTGAAGTATAGAGCTGGTTCTAGCTTTGTTAGAAAGTTATATGTCCTTTATGATGTCTGATTTTCATTTTTTACATCAATCGTGGCATAACCCCTATATGGGAGGTCAAAATTATCAGTGGGAAATGGGGCAGCAGTAGGGGGACATCTACCATAACTGGGTCATAGCATAGAGCACAGGTCCTGCATCACACTGGGATACTCCCATCAATTTGTTTTCAGAAAGAACAAAACTCAACAAATTGTGTGGAATTTTCTTCTATTAACAGTTAACGCCTGGCAAGAAAAAAATAAAAGTTTTTCAATGCAGTACATGTACCCCAAAATACTGCTGTTAAAAATGACAGCTCGGCCCAAAAAATCTATGACTACGTCAATTGAAAAATTAAACAGTTATGGCTCTTAGACTGCATGGATGAAAAAAACCCTGTGCATCCTTAAGGTTTCATCATTAACCCTTTAACCGATCATCGACAGAAAATTTAAGTAGGTTATTTAAATATATATTGCAGAACAGCCTGTCTAGTGTACATTATATTTATATATTGCAGAATAGCCAGTCTGTTATACATTAAACCTTATATTGTAGAATAGCCAGTCTGGTGTACATTATACTTATATATTGCAATATAGCTAGTCTGGTGTACATTATACTTATATATTGCAGAATAGCCAGTCTGGTGGACATTATACTTGTGTCTGGTGTAGATTATATTTATATATTGCAGAATAGCCAGTCTGGTGAACATTATACTTTAGATTGTAGAATAGCCAGTCTGGTGTACATTATACTTATACATTGCAGAATTGTTGGTCTGTTGAACATTTTAAATCTATAAAATACTGTACCTCTCACCACACAACACAGGTTTGCCTTTGGATAGTACATAACATATACTATACTGGCAAAGCTACGAAAAATGGTAATGGCATTCTGGCATAAAATATGTTCAGTCACATAATTTAGTGGGTTGCCAAAAATACAGCACCTCGTAGACAACTAATCTAATTGCTCATGGGGTCAAATAAAATATTTGGGTTATATTAGCAGGCTAAAGGACATGAGCTGCAGCAGAAACCAGTGGACTGTGAAACATAACTTGTTTGTGTGCTTCAGGGCCAAGTCTCAAGTTGATCAGTTGCCTCAGTCTTCAACTGAGAGGAGATAAAACATGCAGCACAGGACAAAATTATGAGCTGCACAGAATATCGAAGAGGCAGCCTATAAATAAAGTGCTGGAAAAATATGGCACTTCAGAGAGCACTACGCTTCCCTCAGCAGTATATCTTCACATCAAGGGTCCACATGTTGAGTCACCTGAAGACGATGCATGGAGAGTGTATGGAAATGATATACTCTCTATAAATAATGTATATAAATTATCAGGCACTGAACATTGCTAAAATATAAAATGATAATATGCAAATTAATTAAACTGTGGCAGTGCAAAAGTTATTGTACATAGGGGACTGGATAATGATACTGTAAATTCATTGTGAAGCAGTTAAAGGCTATAGATACTTTTGGGGACAATTCTTATACCTGTATTATTGCTTTCTATTTATCTTGGGCTAAAATCATTTTTTCAACTGGTCTGATTAAAAATGTTCAACAGTTTAGCCTCGACAGATTTTGCAGTACCCCAGACCTGGGGGGCATACATAATTTCTTGCTATATTTTGTATTATGTATTGTTAAGTAATGCCCAGTATTCCAGCGGAAGAGGTATGGGTGGTAATGGTTGACAGCAACAGGGCTAACTACCCTGTTCCTCTCCTCTTGGTAGGAGTTGAATGGGGTAGTGGTCACAAATGTGTGCTGCCACACCATTCAACTCTATGGGAATGCTTGACATAGCCGGACCATTGCACTGGCTTCCTCATGGAGTAAAATGGAAAGGCAGCACACATGCATGACTGCAGCTCCATCAAATAGATGAACATGGGACCCCAGCTCTCGTGATCATAATATTTGCAGATTCTGCCGGGACCTGAAATTAAATCCATGTATCATAGTGGGATTGAATGGTTTTCTTAATCATTTTATATTATAAGGGTCCATCTGAAAATAAGATGATCAAAAGTTGTCCTAGTGGGAACTCCAACAAATCGACTATAATCTGCAAGGGAAACTGACACCAGGGTCAAACTGACCCACAAGAGTATCGGAGGATATTGGGGACCCAAAGAAACAGAAGAATCAAAAAATCTATTTGCCGCTAGGTTCTAGTTCTTCGATTCAAAAACTAGTAGAAAGTTGGGCCCCTGGAATATTTTTCTCTGGTGGGCCCATGGGACCCAGTCTGACACTAAAAGGGGGAATTTAAGAAGTCCTGTATCATGATTTTCTGGTGTAAAAAAACAAACAAAAACAAACAAAAACATTTTGGTTAATGACAATTTTGCACAAAAAAGGAGGAAGCTGTAGTCAAGAGTGGAGAAGTTGAGAAATACAGTTGAGATTTGGAGCAAGAGAGTGAAGTAGCATGGTGTGGTGAGGGAGTGTTTCCCCTCACTGCTGCAGGAGATTTGGGAGAGTAGCTCAGAGAGCAGTCCACTCATGATATATAAAAGGACTTCTAAGAGGCAAAAAGAAGCCAAAGACTCCCTGCTCAGCAAAAAATATGACAGGATACCTCACTCTCATTAGGAACAGTAACTGAAGCTGATAGGTACCGTACCAAACTGAAGCTGATAGGAACCAGACTGAAGCCAGAGATTAGCACAACAGCACAGAGATAAAGCAAAGTATTTAAACCTACCTGCTAGTTTATCCTTAGCCTGCTGAAGCCAAGGGACACAAGTTTTTCAAGTAAAAACCGTTAAAGTTTACCAATTCTGGACTCTAATTGCTCTACCAACTACATCTCCTTTGTTGCTACACAGCCTAATCCCTGGGAAGGACATTATCCAGGTAGGAGCACCCTGACACAAACTATTAGAGCCACAACATTCCACTCAGCATTCCTAAACATTGAGACCCAATTGGCATTGCAGAATGGCTGGTAACAATTATGAACAGTTAAATAGTGATCCGCAGCACTCCATCAATTGATGCAAAAAAGTGTGATTTTTATTGAAAAATCATCATGGCAATTCACAGCAATGGCGACGTTTCGGCCCCAATGAGCCTTTCTCAAGCCTTGAGAAAGGCTCATTGGGGCCGAAACGTCGCCATTGCTGTGAATTGCCGTGATGATTTTTCAATAAAAATCACACTTTTTTGCATCAATTGATGGAGTGCTGCGGATAACTATTTAACTGTGGATTATTGCGGGACCGCGAAGCCAGGACCTGAAGTCTGCGTGCACCAAATATCCTATTTCATTGAGGATAGTAACATGGACACTTGAAACCTCTGGACAGGTATTGCAGTGCTGCTTCTACCCAATCTTGAGTTATGGTAACAATTATGAGCCACAACCAGGAGCAGGTCAAAAACAGGTGGAAATCTGTCCATTATATCTTATCTATGTGTAGACTCCCTTCCTGGTTTTGGCTTATAGTCACTGATGGAAAACACTTACCATATACTAACTGTGTGAAAGCAGCCTAAGTGTTTATTTTCCAGAGCTGTGCCACCCTAGGTTAAATGAAGCATTGCACAGTGCCTGTTGAAGTCAATGGCCCATTGTATAACATATGGATGTGTCTGGTACTCTAGAGAAAGACAAACACTCTTTGTACATCTACTGTATTCTCTGGTTAATTCATGGAGGCTACAAATGAAGAATTCTCCTCTACCAGCACAAAATAACCAAATTGACCATTAGAAATGTGATCTTCTAAACCAGACTCTATAGGTTAAACTTTGCTAATATTCATTAATCTGGTTAGAGCCGCCATATTTAGTTGAGCAAAGACTAGAAAAGCCCCAGAACTAGATGTCCTTTGTTCTGTTGTGGAAATGCACATAATAGGATGTGTACATATAAAGGATTCAGATTTTGGTTGTGTTTATTGTAAATGTAAAATGACAGTTGTCACTTGGTCGGCATTCAGCTAAATTCCAAACACATTGTGCCACCTTGTCACTAAATAAATAGCTGTCGTACTTCTTTGCCGCAGTAAAAATGTATTTGACTGCCTTAGTTTATCGCTTCACAGGACGCAAATTAAGCAGTTTGAGAAGGCAATTTCACTGAACAATGGAAATAAAAACACCCACAAGGAAATATTCTCTCCTTACATGTCACATCAAAAGAGGTGCCCGGCATGCTGCATAGTATTTCTACTGACAAATGCAATACTGAGCTCAATGTGCCATCTATCAACCATATTAATGTGAACCCCCCCTTTCCTGGAGCCCCCCATCCCTTACTGACATTGTGCAGCCACTGACATCTGACGGAGCACATAAGAACAATTTCCACTTTCTGAAATGTGTGCTAGCCCAGGAGATTTGGTTTACGAGCTAATACCTGAATCCAGTGTTTAATACGCCGGCCTGACAGCAATCACTTATTACAAGGAATAGTGTTCCAAATCTAGGTAATAAAAAGTAGTCAGATTGAGTTAAGGTCACAGTTCTCACTGGAGGAAATGCAAACAGCAACTTTGATGCAATCATGCCGACATTTAACACTAGGAATGCTGAACAATGCACAGTTCTGCCAGCTTTCTAAAATTAGATTCCATTTGATTCTGATCCACTGGGATACGAAGTAATATATTTATTTCCTTAAGAAAATTACCAGCAGTTTGCTGCACTATCCAATACAGCTACTCTAATAACTAGAGCTGCAAGCTGCTGATAATATGTACACACTAGTTCTAAATAAATATGCATTCTTTCTGCATACTGTATATATTCATTTGTAGACAAAGACTGTCCAGTCGCATCCCGATGCGGAGGACTTGTAGGTTTTCAGTGCACAAAATACACGGGAATGGGTTTTTTTAAAACCTCATGCACACAGGCCAATTTTTTTTTTGCTATTGATTTAAGAGCAGGACATGGAATAATCTAGCACTTTGAGAATTTTGATTTCAAATGATTCATGGTTACTACCTTTTCACACAACTGTGCATAAATCAATAGTAAAAGTGACCAAAAGAAACTTTGTAATATGTTATCAGTGAGAAATGTCTAGTTCTCAGGTTATCAGCTCTATACCTCTCCCACACCCTTGCTAATTTCTTTTCTGTTTGAAATATGCTTTGAATCCATCTCTGGGCTCTGCTGAAGTATCATATTGCAAATGTCAATACAAGTCTATGGAGAGGGGAGGGTAAAGGTCTGAGCAGAATCATAAGTGAGACAGGACTCAAGGAGAGACACTAAAGATACTGCACAGCTACAGTACACAGTAAGTTTTCATCTCAGCACAACTGCTAAATTGACAACCATACCGATCAGTACATCTCTGTAATGCTCTTCATGATCTTGGGGCTTCTTTTGAGTGAGTAAGAGAAGGTTAGGAAGCAGATTCTCCTCTACTATCTGTATACAGGGGATGGCAGCTAGTGTCCACCCCCTATCGCGGAGAGAACGCAAAACTAGACATTGAGCATGTACATGGGAACACTGCTAAAAATTCCAGACACAAGCCATATAGTGGCCAGAAATAGTGATAGTCCTCATATACTGTACACACACTGTACTACTGATTAATGCAGAGTTTTTGAAAGATCTTTAAGTTTATCATCTGAAGGGTATCTTCATAAGGATCAAGTTTTCAGCCTCTTCCTTCCAATAAATTAAAAACTGTATGTGCACATGCATTAAGACGTTATTTCAGGAAATCTCAAGATTGCAGTATGTTCGCACTACAGATTCCACACCCAAATCTGCACCAAAAGCACATGCAGAACTTCCCCATTGCATTCAATGGGAAATCTGCATATTAAACCATACAGTGCTTTTTCTTCTTACTTTAAAAACCACACCTTGGAAAAAGAAGTTTCCTGTCCATGCTTGACACCACACCAAAACAGCTTAAAAAATGCATTTACAAATGCTTCAAGAAAACAACTGTATCCAAAGGGAAAAAAAAACTAATGCAGATTCCACATCAGTTTTTTAGCACAGAAAATCCTCTGTGTAGACATAACCTTAAGGTACGAACACAACATTTGTTCAAACAATATTGATCATGCCATCCTAATGAATAGGACATTTCTTCTTGGTCTTCTGGGTTCATTGACAAAATGCCAGAACTACCGTGAAGACTGGCAGAGGCAAAGCTTAAAGGGAACCTGTCATCAACTTTGTGCTGCCTATATTAACTGCAGAATAAAGTAGAGACAGGTGAGTTGATTTCAGTGGTCTGTCATTTAAAAGTTAAATGTAAGTGGTTGCTGAGAACCAACATTACAATCATTGCAGACTGGGCCTGGAAAAGAGTCACTGCCACCTGAGAAGAGTTATGGTTATTCATGAATTCCTTCTCTCCCAGCCCTCCTGCTAGTGATTGACAGTATTCTACATAGTTTTCTCTCTTTCTCTCTAGGAGAAAACTGCCAATCATCAGCAGATGGTTGGGAGAGCAGGAGATTATGAATAACCATGACTCGTCTCAGGTAGATTTGACTCTATTCAAGGATTGGGCTGCAATGATTATTATGCTGATTCTAGCAACCACTAACTTTTAGCTCATGAGTGACACAATGCTGAAATCAGCCTTTCTGTCACTATTTTATGCTGCCCTCAGTGAGGTCAGCATAAAGTTGATGAAAGGTTCCCTATAAGTAAAAGAGATTGATGCAGGGCATTGTAGCATTGTATAAAATGTATTTGGGGTGATTAGAATATTGGCTGACAAACTAATAGTCAGCCAGTGATTTTCGACAGCATTAGAAATAAGTGGATTTGTGAAAATTTGCTTTCTCTGTTTTCTATTACAGGCCATGTATGCCACATGAAAGACAACAGAGATGGTCCTCCAAAGAGAGACATAATCTTGTAGACTTCTTGTGTTATGGATATTTCATGAAGGTTCCAAAATAACAACCTCTCTTTAACTCAAAAGTCTGCAGCTAGATAATCCCTTTAAGTTGGCGACGTGAATTGTAGGGATGAAAGGTATGCACTTACCAGTTCCACACGTCTCCGACATGCCTCCATCTCTCTCTGCATCAGCTCATTCATCTCAGCTTTCATCTCTTCCATGCGGATCTGGTAATACTTTGCATTCTCCTTTTCTCGGGCTTCAGAGTCCGCTGCCTTCTCCAACTCTTCACCCATCTTTATTACACTGTCTCTCAAACGTAGGATCAACATCTAGATCCAGAGAAAATGCAACACAGTAATAATATACTACTAAGTAAACATTGTGACCTACGATTCAAACATGCACATGGATTCTATTTTCAACCTCTTAATGTCCCAGGACACATTTTACATCATGAGAACCATTCCCGTGAACTGGTATAATAGTATGTCATGGCAAGGACACAGATGCTGTGCCTGCATCATAAACAGAGGAATCTAGCTTAATACTAGAGATGAGCCAAGTTCTCAAAAATTCGATTTGGCTGCTTTAGTGCATTTCGCAAAGAAATTCACCTCCTGATTAATTAACACTTCCTGAAGGCCAACATAGGCCAGGTCCTTTAAGGGGTAATGGATCCAATCGATGCTACAGTATTTACACAAAAATGGCATTCAACTGTTGAAAATCTTTTGGAAGAACTGTTCTTCTCTGTGACTACATGGGGCAGAAATATAAAAAAAAAACTACACCTTTTTCTGTTTGGTGATTATTCTTTTGTAGTTCCACACATGTGTATTCATGTTGTTCTCATGCATGGGATAACAAAATGAGAATTATAGATAACCACATGGTTCTTATGAAGTATAAATGGATTCGCACAAGACCAAAACGCTGAAAACATTACTTACCTCAAACCTTTTAATTTGAGCTCTCTGAAACTCAAGCTTGTTTTCCAAATCACAAATCACTGCCTCTTGCCGACTCACTATCGAACGCTCCACCATAGATTGCTCCAAATAGTCTATGCGGCTCTGGGCTGCCTGCAGCTATGTAAATCCAAAAGTACATTAATAAGTTAATGAGTTCAAACAACGTTGAAAAAAATGCTTAGCCATGCAGCTATTAGCTTTCTCTTAGGTGACACTGCAGGTGACTCCTTAGAACTTTATAAAAACAACCAACAAAAGAGAGAAGAAGGAGAGTCATGGCTGTTTGAGAGGAGTCATGGTTATTCATGAGCTTCTCTTCTAGCCACCCCCTAAGGGAGAACTACCAATCATTAGCAGGAGCTTAGGAATAACGATAACTATTCTCAAGCAGCCATGACTCTTTTCCAGCCGGGCTGCAATGGTTATGATTCTGGTTCTTGGCAACCACTTAATTTTAGCTCATGAGGGACAGACCACTGAAATTATTACTTTATAGGGCAGCAAAAAGTTGATGATTGGTTCTCTTTAAAGCGTATTTCACTAATAACAAGTTATCCCCTACATCAGGGCTGGCCAACCTGCGGCTCTCCAGCTGTTGTAAAACTACAACTCCCACCATGCCCTGCTGTAGGATGATAGCTGTAGGCAGACTGGGCATGCTGGGAGTTGTAGTTTTGCAACAGCTGGAGAGCCGCAGGTTGGCCAGCCCTGCCCTACATATTGGATAGGGAATAACTGATCGATTGGTGGGATCTGACTACTGGGGCCCACGCTGATCACAAGCACAGGGGTCCTTGTCGCAGTAGTCAGAACACTATCAATCTAACAATTAGCTAGATAAGTAACTTATTGCTCCCAGAATAGCACTCTTAGCATGGCAGGGAAATAATGCAACGTATTAATGGACAGAGTGGCTGGTCAGAGAATTCATTTCTATAGTAGCGCGGAGATACTTATGGATAAGGGAGAACTTGTTATAACCGGAATACCCCTTTAAGACTTGTCAAGATGCAGCATAATACCAAATCTGGAGACAGCTATGAAAACCAGGCTGTCTTTAACAGCAAAACAGGGAAAGGATAAGCTTAGTTTCCCTTTAACCACCATCCTGATATACCGGTGACCAGTGATTAAAATTACAGGTTACATTGATTACATGGAAATAACTCCTGCAAGCAGCCGTAATCACTTGAGTGGCAGCAATGGAACAAAAACTCTGCGATTACAATTACCAGTCCTTTATTGGTAGCTAAGCTTCCTATTGATGTTCTTTTATCAACCAAAAGACATAGTCTGACTATAAATGGCTAAGTAGTATGTGTTCATTCTAATTTTAGTTCCCTTGCTTTCTAAATTAGTAAATCTCTTGTGTTCTGTACATACAACAATGGTCCTATAAAAGAAGAACTGTTCATTTTCTATAAAATAAGTGAAAAAGTTACGGTAAAACACTATTATTTTAACATAGCTATGGGGGAGAAAAAAGATTAACAAAAAATTCAGTTCATTAGAGCGACTTGTCTCCATGGGTCTCCAAGTTTACTTAAACAAAGTAACTGTTAAAGGGAACTTGTCACCATGAAAATGTCAAATAATCTCCAGGCAGCATGTTATCGAGTAGGAGGAGCTGAGCAGAATGATATATAGTTTTATAGGAATAGATTCAGTATAAATGTATTTCATTCATTTAAATTCCTGCTCATTCTGAGCTCTGAAGTCAAGGAGGCGGTCCTATCTCTGTATACACAGTCATAGAAGGAAGGCTGTCAAAAACTGATAGTACCACCTTCTTGACTTAAAAGTCCAGAATGAGCAAACATTTAGATGTATAAATTATAAGTATATTAAGTCTTTTCTCTATAAGACTTCAAACTTGATGGTTAACATGATAAAGGGGTTGTCCCACAAAAAATATACTTTTGTAATTGCATGTAATTAAAAATTTTGTATAGCCACTTGATATTCAATAAAATGTATCTGTGTAGCACCACCTGCTGTTTGTTCTTTTTCTTATTTCTTTCTCTAGCTCATTGAGAAGGCCACACATGCTCAGTTTCATCCTTCAACTACCTTCTGAGCTGTGATAGGGAGAGCAAGACTTAAGCTTTCAGCTTAATATAAATCCTTGAATGGGGAGATCTCTGGATCCATGTGAGGTACAGAGCTGGTTCTAGCTTTGTTAGAAAGAGTTTGTCATGTCCTACTGTATATGATGTCTGATTTTCCTTTTTTATATTATTCGTGGGATAACCCATTTAAGTAAACAATGGCAAGAAAATGTTAACTGACTTTTTTGATGGATTTCAATGGCTTTTGATACAAGATACCTGAGATAACTCTGTAACATATGTTAGAGTCAATTTTAGCCTGACTACATCTGTAAATATCCAACTGCTCAGCTCCTCCTGCTATATAACATGCTGCCTTCAGCTCAGACGTGACAGGTTCTCTTTAATATACAAACATCCTATGTAGTGTATACTAAGCATGAGGGGTGTAACTAGAATTGAAAGGTCAGAAGAAAAAAGATCCTGAACTTGCTCTGCCTATGCTGATGCGTGACTGAATGGGCAGTCCGCAATCACAGCATGCTATTCTAGTTATGTCATGACTAAGGACATACTGGCCAAAAGTGTCTAAGCAAATTACAGATGGATGTCTTTTAACCTGCCTTTTTTTTTACAATGTGGCTATACGTTTCTGAGAATAATACAGTGTTACCCTAAAATTTAATTTTTATGACCATTTTCATAGTCTACTCTAAACCTTAACATATTACATGTTCAGTTTATTGGACCATGGCTACTGGGACAACAGCGATTAACGTGGGAACTTTTTTGGGTTGGGTTTTTATGTATTTCATTTGCTTTTTACTTACTTTCTAATTTTTATGCTCTGACCCTCAAAGAACAGAATAGACTGTTGGGGGACTTTATTATTTTATTTTTTCACTCATTGAGCATCATGTTTGTGAGAACAGATAAGGCAGAAACAGTAAAAATTATTTTTGTCTATTCTATCATTTCAGGGCCCCAGCCATCTCTGACAGTGGGGTGCCAACATTTGGCTAAATTTCATGTAAATAAACTATGACACAAGATTTAGGTACCTGTACCACCTGCAGTATATATATAACATGGATGGCATTTAACCAGTTAAATGCCCTTGGAATAAAGGGTAGGTTTCTTGGGAAAAGCAAATGTTGGTTCTCTTTCTGTTCTAACATGGATGATCAAACATGCTGGTCTCTCTCCATGCCCTAGAATTGCATCTGATATGTGGTGAGCTGTCCCTTTAACAGCTGTTTAGAATTCAAAGGGATACAAAGTATTTTTAAAAAATGTGCACCCCTTACATTTTTGACAGTAAAATACATTTTATAAATAGAATAGATATTGCCACATAATCCAATCTGCAGAACAGAGAATGTATACATTAGCTGAAAGCCACCTCAGCCTCCAGGGCCTGTACTATAGTTACTTGTCTACAACATCATCAACTGGTTCACATGCAGGAAACCTTCCCTTTACTATAGTTCATTAATTCAATTCTTCTGGTTATTTCAGTAATTGAAAGTATTTGATATTTGTCAACGAGAAATAGTGTTTACATAGAGAAAAGTTACTATGACACCCCAAGTTGTGGTTTATGATAGACTTAGCATTATTCTATGCAGTTAAAGCAGCATTTTTTGTAAAAGTGAAAACAGGAAGTACCGTACAGCTGCTGTATACGGGTTGTCACTGTTGGTAAACAATCAATATGGCTACACCTCCTGTTTGACTTCAGTAAAAAATAAAAACGGCCACCACAAAAAAGGAAAAACATGTCAACTACTCTGTATATATATATATATATATATATATATATATATATATATATAATATATATATATATATATATATATATATATAATATATCTATATATATATATATATATATATATATATATATATATATATATAGATAGATATATATATGGAGTGAAGTGAAACGAAATTTATTGGATCATTTAAACTTTTTTTGTAATAATAAAACTGAAGAGTGGGGCGTGCAAAATTATTCGGCCCCCTTGCATTAATACTTTATTGCTCCACCTTTTGCTGCGATTACAGCTGCAAGTCGTTTGAGGTATGTCTCTATCAGTTTTGCACATCTAGAGAATTAAATTCTTGCCCATTCTTCCTTGCAAAACAGCTGGAGCTCTTTGAGGTTGGATGGAGAGCATTTGTGAACAGCAGTTTTCAGCTCTTTCCACATATTCTCAATTGGATTCAGGTCTGAACTTTGACTTGGCCATTCTAAGACCTGGATACGTTTATTTTTGAACCATTCCATTGTAGATTTTGCTTTATGTTTGGGATCATTGTCTTGTTGGAAGATAAATCTCCGTCCTAGTCTGAGGTCTTTTGCAGACTCCAACAGGTTTTCATCCAGAATGGTCCTGTATTTGGCTCCATCCATCTTCCCATCAATTTTAACCATCTTCCCTGTCCCTGCTGATGAAAAGCAGGCCCAAACCATGATGCTGCCACCACCATGTTTGACAGTGGGGATGGTGTGTTCAGGGTGATGAGCGGTGTTGCTTTTACGCCAAACATATCGTTTTGCATTGTTTCCAAAAAGTTGGATTTTGGTTTCATCTGACCAGAGCACCTTCTTCCACATGTTTGGTGTGTCCCCCAGATGGCTTGTGGCAAACTGTAAACGAGACTTTTTATGGATATCTTTGAGAAATGGCTTTCTTCTTGCCACTCTTCCATAAAGGCCAGATTTGTGAAGTGTTCGACTGATTGTTGTCCTATGGCCAGACTCTCCCACCTCAGCTGTAGATCTCTGCAGTTCATCCAGAGTGATCATCTGCCTCTTGGCTGCATCTCTGATCAGTCTTCTCCTTGTTTGAGATGAAAGTTTAGAGGGACAGCTGGGTCTTGGTAGATTTGCAGTGGTCTGATACTCCTTCCATTTCAATATGATCGCTTGCACAGTGCTCTTTGGGATGTTTAAAGCTTGGGAAATCTTTTGGTATCCAAATACGGCTTTAAACTTCTCCACAACAGTATCACGGACCTGCCTGGGGTGTTCCTTGGTCTTCATGATGCAGAACCCTGAGACTATCACAGAGCAGGTGCATTTATACGGAGACTTGATTACACACAGGTGGATTCTATTTATCTTCATCAGTCATTTAGGACAACATTGGATCATTCAGAGATCCTCAATGAACTTCTGGAGTGAGTTTTCTGAATTGAAAGTGAATGGGCCGAATAATTTTGCACGCCCAACTTTAAAATGTTATATCTTTTTGTTTGAAGCCTGAAATGTGGCAAAAGGTTGAAAAGTTCCAGGGGGCCGAATACTTTCACAAGGCACTGTATATATAATTCTTTTCCAGTATTATGCGCTCCTGAGGAGATGTCCAATCTAAAATACCTGAATCTGAATATCCAATAATCATTTTCAACACAAGATTTTATGCTTGCTATATTAACCTTTATGTGTCCCACAATGTAACTACATATAATACTGATGTGCAGGGCTCACAAGCTGACTCCGATCCCTGCTATTTAACCCCTCAGAAGCCACAGCCTATAGTGACCACAGTATCTGCGTGGTTAGACACAGGGAAGGGACTCCCAGCCCTACCACAGCAGGTCTGGAATAGGGAGAGGGCTTTTGAAGGCTTGTAGTCAGTGGTGTGCCGGGCTTCAGCACCTCGGCACTGTGCCAATCACTGTCCTCGGCTGTAGACCACTGAGGACAGTGATTGGCTGTAACAGTCACCTGTTGTATCCAGGAACATCTCCGCTGCTGTTTGGAAATAAACAGCAGTCGTAATATCAAAGGAGTGACTCTGAGAGAATCGCGCTAAAGTAAGGTGTAAGTATATGACTTTTTTTTTTTTTTAACACCTTTACAGGGGTTTCTGAGATTTTTATTTCTCTTGGACAACACCTTTAACCAAGTATTATATTGAACCTTACACTGAACTTATACAACATCTCTCAACCTTTATAAATAATAATAGGTGGAGTAGTTGCATATATAAGATAAAATACTTGTAGTATACAATTAATTTTCAAACTTCAATAATGATGAAAACAAATCTTACCTTTTCCTGAAGGCTCTGCTTCTCTTTCTGTGTATCTTCAAGCTTAGTCTGCAGCTCCCGAATATGTGTTATATCAGTTGCAGACTAATTGTTAAAAAAAAAAAGAAGGAAAAATTCTATAATTAAAAAAAAAAATCATAAATAAACAATAGAGGCTCATTTACCATTGTCAAATATTGTCACATTTGAATTACTTTGCCAACCAGTATGGTCATTGTGAGCTGGGGGATGCCAGCTCCACACTTATAAAGGTTATAAAGGATAATAACAAACGTTCTATAACACCAGTAATGGAAAAAATATGGTAGTATCTTTGTTTTAAAGAAAAATCATTAGTTTACCTATTGTGCTAGTAATCACTGATGCAAGATCTCCAATAATTCATATAGGTTTAATCTTTCTTGTATGTGGCCAGTCTTAAAGGGAAACTGTCACCATGAAAATTCAGTACAATTGTCAGGCAGCATGTTATAACGCAGGAGGCAATGAGAGACTGATATACATCTTTATCAGGGAATTATTCAGTATAGCTACTGTTTTATTAATCTTTTCATTCATGACTAAGCAGTTATGTTGACGGTCCTGACCATACATTGTGTGAAAGCAAGATTATCCTGAGTCTTTTTCCACAGAACTATACGGTATATCAATCTGCTCAGCTCATCTTGCTCTATATCATGCTGCCAGCCATCTGTCAGCAGATTTGTATCTATGAAACTGGAAGACCTGTTACATGTGCACTTGGCAGCTGAAGGCATCTGTGTTAGTCCCATGTTCATATGTGTCCGCATTGCTGAAAACAATTATGTTTTATATATGCAAATGAGCCTATAAGTGCAATTGGGGTGTTGCTGTTACCCCTAGAGGCTCTGCTCTCTCTGCAACTGCTGCTTCCTCTGCACTTTCATTGATAGGGCCAGGCAGTGAGAATGTGATCACCCTTGCTTGATCCACCAAGATTTTTGTATCGACCCTGTGCTGTCCACCTTTACTTTGAGCTGTTTATTGTATAGCTCATTCTCTTCTTGCCCTGACCTCGGCCTGTCCCAGACTACGATTTTGCTTGGTCCCTTTGGTGCCCTGCACCATTAATTCTTGCCCCCTGTGAGTCAGCTGTCAAACATACAGAGACTACTCCAGGAGGCAGGGGCTTGGTCGTTCTCCCGCAGCAAAGTCCAGATCCCTTTATAGGGGTTAAAGGATGAATACCAGGGGATTGTCAAACTTACGCCCTTAGGAGTATCCCCAAGACAAATGTTGGTTGACACAGTGGTTTCAAACCCACAGCTTAACACATTTGCAGACTGTTGCTTCTTCTCAGTGAATTCATCCAGCGATGGGATTAACATTTTTAACAACAGGTTCCCTACATAAACGGCGGACGTGCGGCATCATGACACATGTTTACGTATACATCACAGATATGCAATACACATACACATAAATACACCATATACATGGTACACATACATAAATAAACCACATATACACTACACACACATACCACCGAACTTTAAAAAGCCTAAGGAGCTAGACTATGGAATGGAAGGGCTCATCTCCAGCTGCCAGCCGGATCTGTAATTTTAACAACCGGACCTGTAGAACCTGAGGGAACTGGCTGAATCCCATGCCTGAATCCATCAGAGAGCTGCTCTGACAACTCGATCTGTAGCCCTTATCCGTAAATTCCCTGACAACTCAAACATTCGGTTAAGCTAAAAAATTTTTAGTTTGATACAAATATATTGTTGATTTAACTCTTTATAAAGCATTTAAAAGGAAAAGACACAAGTATTTTCAAGGCATCCTTAAAGGTAGGCATATAATTTTAAATCCTGGACTACAAGAATATAAAAGAAGTTGTGACATGCACGTCAGAAAAATTTGGAATATTTGTTCCACCTTACACAGCAGTGTGACAAAGATGTCCCCTCTTGTCATCCTAATGTCAGTGTTCAATTCTGATTTTTTATGAGGTGAGTAATGCACATCACTTTCTATTTCTTTTCAAACAGAAAATTAGCTTTAGTATGTGTGTCTCCTCTCCATTGACATGATGCTGTGGATGCCTTTGTTGAAGGTTTTGTGCCCTTACCTGTGCAATGAGTGCTTTGTGTTTCTTCATAAGCTCATTCAGGTCTTCCTGATCCTCATCGATCCTTTTCAGAAGCTCTACTTTTTCGTGCTGCAGCTGGAACAATTGTTCATCAGCCTTAAAATGGGAAAAATGCAATGCTGAGTCTGAAAGTTACTCATTTTACAATAGCACATTCAGGTATCAAATAATGAACAGTGAATACAGGGATTTACAAGGCCACAAAACTTATGCTCTTAATTGTGTTCATGCCAAAAGTCCCCTCCAAAGCAAAATGTGTCCTCAAATTCCTCACTACCGGAGTACACATTTTGGAGAGATTGCAAAAAGATTATAGGAGACATTGCTCTGCTATGTTTCTGTATTAAAGGGGTTGTCTGCTTTTTACTATTGATGACCTATCCTCAGGATACAGATGTAGCAGCGCTAGCGATCACAGGAGAATCGCGTGAGCACTGAACAATATCGTAAATAGAGTACGCATTTGATGATTTGTACACTAATGCTATTCATTGTACGCTAATGCGTACGAATTTGTATGCTAATGCTATGCATTGTACGCTAATGCATAAACATTTGTATGCTAATGCTACGCATTGTGTGCTAATGCGTACGAATTCACCTAATTAGCGTATTTTTACTGTGAGTGAAAGGAGTGAAAGAGGAGAAGTCGTAATTCGTTAGCAATGCTATGCGAAAGCAGTGATCGCTAGCGCTGCTACATCTGTAGGTCCTCAATATCAGATCAGCTGGGGTGAGAAGGTGATTACAAATATGGCGTCCCCATTCACTTCTATAGGACGGCTCTGTAGTATTCACTTGAATACATGGAGCCGTCCCATAGAAGTGAATGGAGACGCCATGGAGTGAACATATTTTTTTAGCAGAAAAAAAGTCCAGCATCCAACACAGGTGTGAACATATACTTAAATGTGCCATTTTGATGCAGTTGTTAAGCCAAATCTAGGGGTGAATTCAATAAAAAAGAAAAGTAGAATCTTTCCTGTAAAATACCTTGTGCTTTACAATTCACTTCTAACCTTGGCTTCAAAAATAGCATCAAAAACTGCATAAAAAAGGCACATGAGAAAGCACCCTGTAATGATCTCAGCTTTTTTTGAGCGTGTCCAACATCAAACTTTTCGACTGTTTCCAAACTCACGATCACACGGAAAAAAATATTCAAACATTTACAAAACTTCTTAAAGCAGTTGTGTCACTTCAGAAAAGGGCATTTATCATGTAGAGAAAGTTAATACAAGACACTTACTAATGTACTGTTATTATCCATATTGTTTCCTTTGCTGGCTTCAATTTCCCACCACATTATGCACTGCTTGTTTCCATGGTTATGACCACTGTACAATCCATCAGTGGTGGTCGTGCTTGCACACTATAGGAAAAGGTGCCAGCCTCTCTGGTGGCCCGGACCATGGGAGCACACATAGGCTGATTTATTTTCCTATATTGTGCAAGCACAGCCACCCCAGCTGGATTGCAGGGTGGTTGTAACCATGGAAACGAGTAGTGTACAATGGGATGGAAAAATGAATCCAGCCAGCAAAGGAAGCAATATGTATAATAACAATACATTAGTAAGTGCCTTGTATTAACTTCCTCTACATAAATGATGCTATATTCTGAAGTGACAAAATCCCGTTAAGTTTTCATGTAGATTCATTCTATATATAAATTGCAACATGCTCATATGACTTAAGTATATGCCACTGGCAGCTGGGGGAGAGTTAAAAATGGTTTTATGCCACAAATGTGGCGGTAGGAAGTTTAAAGTTATGGCTCACACCATATTTGTACCGTCATTTGTGACTTTTAGCCTTTCCCACCACTTTTCTAAAGCACGAAAAGGGGTGAGATTAGTGGGAGACACTTGGCCTCCAACCGCCCACCAGATTTACTATAATTTACACAAATTTGCGTAAATTTTAGCTCAAGTCTATTCCAGCCACAAGCTGATGTACGTAGATTTGAGTTTGTGGTGCACAGACTGCCAGAGGTGCACCTGCCTCTTTGAAATTTTGGTGCATCTCACTCCAGGGCACAGGGCCATCAAGACTAGTGTAGGGAATGCCAGTCTTGATAAAACCCCCCATTGTCTCTGCCCACATGATTATTGAAGGGGGGTGCTTGTGACTGAACACCACCACACAGTAGCAATGGGTAGAATTGAAGGGCCCCTTTTGTTACTCCAGTGCCAGTCATGGCATTGTGATCCTCAGGACTAAAAAGTTTTATAGTGACAGATGCATACAGAACTATTATATCTGGCGATGCAAGGAAAGACCAGTGTTCCAGGGATAGGAGCACTGATTTGCATAGATTTGCATTTCATTTGAATTAGTGCAAATATAATGAATATTTTTGGTTTGTCTATTTAAAGTAGTATGCCCATTTTATTATGTATCTGAATAGATTTGTTGGTAAGAAACTATGCCAGGAGAGAAATGCTGGCACGGATCCCGTCATATAAATGCTATCTGCAGCATTCTCTAAACAATAATTAAAACAATAAATAACATTATATAAAAGAAATAAAGTGGTAATGTGATATAAAGGTCATCACGTTCATTTACTGGAGAAGCTGTAATCATTTCCAACAGCTTATAGAAGCAAGGAGCTGATAAAAATGTAAATTACCATATTCTTATTCCTGGTAATATTGTCTAGTTCCATGTGTAGACTTTCCAGCTCTAAGCTCAGTGATCTCTGAGACTTCAGGGACTCCGCATTCCTGGCCTCACTCTCTTCAAGCTGAAATAGAGAGGGATAATTTAATGCTGCAGAAGGAAAAGTCAATAGATATCACTGACAGAAGCTATTTTGTAAATCAGAAAAATTCAAGGTGAGATTGAACATTGCATTTTCCCCCATGAACTGGAATGAACATTCTATGTTGTCTCATTTACGTCTTTAATAGTGATGAGCGAGCCGGAGCGGCAAGATTCGGGATTCGCACGAATCTTGCCCGCTTCGGCTCGGCATCCCGAGGCAGCGCGGATTCGTGAAGATTCGTGAGTCACTGCCAATTTGAAATGCCTGTTTTTTTCAGCCAATCAGCATCAAAGGGAAGCCTGTGGGAACGCCTGCTGTGATGTAACAGCCCCTGTACCTCCCCAGCAGTGATTGGCTGGCAGTGACATGTGACCTAAATTTACATAAGGTAGGGACCTGCAGCATCAGCCTCAGGCCTCATTCACACGTCCGCAAAAATCGTCCGCATCCGATCCGCAATTTGAAGACCGGGTGCGGACCCATTCACAGTCAATGGGGCCACAAAAGATGCGGACGGCACACTGTGTGCCGTCCGCATCCGCACTTCTGTTCCGTGGGTCCGGAAAAAAATAGAACATGTCCTATTCTTGTCCGGATCCACGGACAGGAAAAGGCATTTCTATCATGTGCGTTCCGCAAATTGCAGACTGCACATGGGCCGCTGTCCGTGTTTTGCGGATCTGCAAATTGCGGATACGCAAAACACGAACACCAAACGGACGTCTGAATGAGCCCTTAGGGAGCCTCAGAGGCATCCCTACATGCTTCCCCTGGTGTTTCCTATGCATTTCCAAGGTGTTTCCATCATTTTCTGAGGTTTTCACATGTTGGGGCAAACTTGACTGTGCAGAACCTTTGGCCCCTGCAAAAAGATTCGGGTCTCCCATAGACTTTAATGGGATTCGTGATTCGGCCCGAATCCATGAATCCCGCGGTGGGATTCGGGCCGAATACCGAATCCCCGAATCTTTTAGGATTCGCTCATCTCTAGTCTTTAACGTAGGGAGACTGTCAGCACTTTTCACCATGCTAAACTGCTGACAGCACTAGGTAGGGGCTGGGGAAAATAAGACTGTTATATCTTTTGTGAGGCTTTGATCGTCAAGAGTATTGTGACTATAAACTTTTATTCTGCCAGATTCTGATTTTCCAAGTGGACAAATTTTTCCAAATTTTCCAACAGTGGAGGTGGAGCTTGATTGTGAAGTTCTCTCTGCATTGTGTTGCCCCTCTCCTCTGCTCCAAGTGACAGTTGTAGTGGTCTCTTGTTTGGATGCAATTCATGGGCCCTTGAGAGAGCAGAATTTAGCAGGATAAAAGTTCAAAATTCAAACTACTCCAGATGAGAAAAGCTTCGCATTGGACCTTTATCCTGTTCTCATCCATTACCTAGTACTGTAAGTAGTTTTGTATGCTCAAAACTGCTCACAGACTCCCCCTAGGACCGGTCGATTTTTCATTTTCACTCCTTGTTTCGTTTTCACTCCTTGCCTTCCCAGAGTCATAACTTTTTAATTTTTTCGTTCACATAGCCTTGTGAGAGCTTATTTTTGCAGGCCAAGTTGTACATTCTAATGGCACCATTCACAGTTACATACAATGTAGTAGTAATCAGGAAAAAAATTCCAAATAGGGTGGAATTGGAAAAAAATGAATTTTATTTTTTTTTGTTACAGCATTCACTATGCAGTAAAATTGACCTATTACATTCATTCTTCAGGTCAGTAGATTACAACGATACTACAATTGTATAGTTTCCTTGCTTTTTAATATTGAAAAAATTTCAAAACCTCGAAAAAAATTGTGTACAGAGCTGTGTGAGGGCTCATTTTTTGGGGAGCGATCTGTACTTTTCAGTGACATCATTTTGAAGTGTGTGCAACGTTTTAATAATTTTTTATAATGAATAGAATTTTTGGAGAGTTGAAGTGACATGCCCATGATGTTTATTTTTTTATTGGTCAAGTATTTTGATTTGGGGGAAATTTGAAATCATTCAATTTCCCATTGTGTTCATTGATGGGCATCATTGAACACTTCATTTTCAACATAACAATACAGTGCTGCCATCTAGTGGCCTGTATTGCTATATTCCACTAATAGCGTCCCCACTGATCAGCTGCTACTTGCAGTTTCTGGTGCTGGAATTAGCACCTTAAATAGAACTGAAAGTATTTTCTTTAAAGTGTAATAGCCATGCAGGGTTACTGCAACTCAGCTCCAATTAAAGTGAATGGGACGCTCATTGATCAGCTATTATTTACCTATCCTGATGAAAGGTAATTAATATCAAAATCCTGGAAAACCCCTTTATGTTCATCATTGTGCTTGTACATTTTCACAGGTTGAGTGCTTCATAAGAACTGAATTAATGTATGAATTTTGATTGTGGTCACAAAATGTTCCTGTGAGCTGCTCTGTTCAAGGGAAAAAAATATCTTTTACATCTTTGCGGACAATGGTGAATGAAAGCAGTCTCAGACTGGCTCACAGGGGTACAGGTGAATCCCATGGTGGGCCCCTGAGCAAGGTGGTTCCCTAATCTCCCACCCCCTGTACAAGTGGCACATAACACAGTAGACTCACTGCACTCAGGAGCGGATTGGCAATGTACCCCACTGGGAAACTTCCCGGCGGGCCAATGGCTGGAAGCATGCTGTGGGCTGGCATGATGTTTGCGTCAGGGCAGAGGCGTAGCTAGAGGTTCAGCACAGGGGGGGCGAAACATACTTGAGTGGGCCCCCCAAACGCACATTTCCAACTTCACAGGCACATACTACTAGTTGTGGTTATAATATTGTATTAGAAAGATGACTGTATAAACTCCTAGATCATCTATGCTGTTAAGTACAGTACAATAGACTTTCTACATACCCTAGTCTAAATACTCTACCACATAATGCAGTAAAATATAGGACTAATAGGAGTAAAAAACAAGGAAACCTGTCCCCAGTTTTTACATGACTAAACTAACAGCCCCCTGCCCCCATCAGACCTCAGATCAGCTTAATGTGCCCCCATCAGACCTCAGATCAGCGTATTGTGCCCCCATGAGACCTCAGATCAGCGTATTGTGCCCCCATGAGACCTCACATTAGCGTATTGTGCCCCCATCAGACCTCAGATCAACAGAATGTGCCCCCATCAGACCTCAGATCATCAGAATGTGCCCCCATCAGACCTCAGATCAGCGTATTGTGCCCCCATCAGACCTCAGATCAGACCTGTGTGCGCCAGGTCATAGTGTGCGCGGGCCAGGGAAGAGAGTGGAGCGACGGACCGGAGGGCAGCCGCAGCGCAGGACAGGTAAGAAAGCTTTTTATTTTAACCTTATGTGGCTGGGTGGGCTGATCTGAGGTCTCATGGGGGTCCCTACATACATACTGCCCCCCCAGTAGCTACGCCTCTGCGTCAGGGTAATAGATTACAGCATTGGCGGGCGGCGGCCGTCGCTCTCACTACAATACACATTACAATCCACACTAAATACACATTGCAGGCTGCAGTCAGCCCTGCTGTGGTCTCATTATCATATCATTGATAATGAGATCGCAGCAGGGCCGTTGGCCGCTGCAATGTGTATTGTAGTGTGGATTGTATGTAAATTGTCCTGAGAGCGACGGCCGGCCCTGCTGTAATCTAATCATTGTGCTGCATTCCCTCTGATGATGTGCCGGCCCGCCCCTGTACCTCTTGCTGCCCGGTCCTTTGACACTGGACAGCAGGAGAGATCACTACTCTGCCCTCCAGATGTCAAAGGACCTTTGGCTCCTCCCACTCCCAGCGTCAGTGCGACTGACGCTGTGTCATCATTCCTTCCTCTCCTGCTCCAGGACAGAGGCCAGAAGAGGCTGCTGCAGGTCTGCACACTCAGGTAAGTTGTTTTTTTTTGTTTTTTACAAGCAATTTGACAATGAGCAGTTGGTGGAGGGTGGGCATCAAAGTGACCACTGTATATTAATGGGGCAGGGGGGACATTACTGGGGACTCTATAGGGACATTACTGGGGGCACTATAGGGACATAACTGAGGGTGGGGGTGCATTACTGTGACCATTATAAGGACTTTACTGGGGGCAGGGAGGGCAATATTGGCGGCTCTATAGGGACATTACTGGGGGCATTACTGCTGGCTCTATAGTGACATTACTGGGGCTGGAGGTGCATTACTGTGACCATTATAAGGACATTATTGGGAGCAGGGGGGTACTGTTGTGGCCGCTATAGGGACATTAATGAGGGCGGGGGGGCATTACTGGGGGCTCTATAGTTACATTACTGGGGCCTGGGGGGTATTGTTGTGGCCGTTATAGGGACATTATTGGGGGCAGGGGGGCATTACCGGGGGCTCTATAGTGACATTACTGGGGACAGGGGGTCATTACTGTGACCATTATAAGGACATTACTGGGGGCAGGGAGGGCAATACTGGCGGCTCTATAGGGAGATTACTCGGGGTAGGTGGCATTACTGGGAGCACTATAGGGACAATACTGGGGGCAGGGGGCATTACTGGGGGTATTATTATTACTGAGGGCATTATTATTACTGGGGGAATTATAGGCAGTTTTTTGTTGATGGGGGCAGATATTATTGTCACTGGGGACACTATAGGGGGCATTATTATTTTTACTGTATATTGGGGTAGCAGCAGGATGACAATGTTGGGGCACCATGGTGGGGAGGATGATGGAAATTTGAGGACTCTAAGATGTCTGTGTGTGAAACTCTGCAGGGATGGAACACGGCTAGAAGATGTCATCATGTGTTGTCTGGTCCTAACGGAGAAGATGAGGAAAGAGAAGATCTGAGGAGACGTCACTGGATGTGAGAGGTAAGTGACGCTGCTCTCCCCTGTATGATCAGAGCTGAGACTTCTAGGTATGGAAAGAAGCTAGCCAGTATCCTCTTTTCCCAGGACCTACCTTCTCAAAGTTGCTGCAGGGACGCCCATAGTCAATCATGTGGTAGCATCTTGCTGCTGTGTGAGCTGATAATATTTGAATGTACCCTTACGGTGGGCCCCCAAAATAAACCTTACTGGTGGGCCCTAGGCCCCCTAGTCCGACTGGAAGTTGTTCCATTCACTGAGCTTTACAAGCTGATCAGCTACCATGTATATAGGCTTGTTGTGCACTAACACCCGGTGAGGCCTGTAGGTAAGCACCTGTTTGACCAGCAATAAAAAGCTGAAAATAGGTACAAATCACAACCTTTTTGTAGCTACTAACACTAAAAAGGGTTATATATCCAATCTTGTACAAATAAGACAGATTACAAAGCTCTGCAATTTAGCCTGTGACTCGGCTCAACAAAAAAACCTGCCCTATGCTCGCACCTAACTAGTTGTCTGTCAGAGGCGTTCTTGTGTAGCAGCAGTAGAACATGATGGAATTATTTCTGTGTGATTCGCACAACGAGAACAGCCTCAGAAATGAAACTCTATTTTACACACGTTCACAGACTTCATGAATTATTTTTACGAACAGATGGACAGTTTGAGCAAATGCTAATTCCCTTCTGTTTCTCAGCTCTAGAAATGTATGAGAAAGTCTGAAGGTTAGCGCAGTATTTCATTTCCAAGCTTCATGATGAATGGTATGCACACTTTCTACTTACTTTTCTCTGCTTGCTTTAAATAACATGGGACAATCAAAAGTTCTTCATGCACAGTGATAAAAGTTTTTATAGGATGAACAATTCAGAAATTGGGGCATCCACAGGGACTTTCAAAAGTACAGACACAGAGCATAGGGATTCTGGGACTGTCACTTCCTCAATCAGCCTGTTTTAAAGGTCGAATATTGACTTATAGGATAGTTACTTTACATCTGGTGGCATCAGAGGCAAAGCTTGCTAAGAGCTAATTTGCATCCACTCTTCCCTCAATCACAATCTGCAATATCAACTGAATCAGTGCCACAATAATGCACAATCAATATGACATGGAGATTATAGCTGGTGATGGACACCACTAGAAATACATTAGTAGTTCATCAATTCCCTTTCAGGTCCAAAAAAGAAATTCCCATTGGCAGGTCCCCCTAGCACAACAAGACCTTTAGATTATGCCATACAAGATCTTGATGTTAGCACCAGGATGTTAGGTGCACCAGTGCGTATAAGGTACTGATGCTGGCCAACTTGAAGACCATGTATGTTATAGACGTGATGGACATACCTATGGGACTGGTGAAGGGAAGATGATCTTTATATAGAGAAGACTGTACGCTCCGTTGAGTCTGGAGCCGTTTCAATAATAGGATAGTTGAGCACTGGAGACTGCTTCGGTAGGTTATTAGAAGACCTGCTTTGATACGGTGTATTATATGTGTTGTCTCATGCTGCTACTGAAATGTACTGCCCATGATGCTCACCAAGAGATAAAAAATAGTCACTACTGATGGGGGGTGGTTTAAACAAAAGACATTACTGTATAAGGGCACAATAGAGGACTACTGTTGTGTGGTGAAACTGTACTGTGGGGGCACAAAGGAATTACTGTGTAGGGAGCACAAAATGAGGCATTATTACTGCATGGGGTCACAATAACTAAGTCCATAAGACAAGCATTGTTACTGTGTGTGTCATAATTAGGGCACTATTACTGTGAGGTTTTTGCCTTTGTTTATGGGTATACTCCGCAGCAGGCTTCACCGCATGTATCCAGTTCCTGGGCCTCTGTGTGCAAGAGTTCGACCCAATCAGGAGTAACACTGGGACCTCCGGTCACATCATCACTGGCGTTCAGTTTCCAGGGCAGCCAAGCTGGGCCTCAGTGTGTAGGAGCATCAGCCAATCATCAGTAATGCTGATATGTCTGGCGTCATGAAGTTGCAGGTCTCATGTGACTTAGACATCCCATATGAATTATGGAGTGGTGACAGTTGCCTGTGATTAGGGGTCTCACAGCACTAGCTTGTTATACAGCTTATACTTCTGGATTCTTGGACCCCTGCTTTTCTCTAAGCTGGAGGTTTTGGATTTGACGAGTTTTCATGGTGTAACTTTCTGACTTGGTACATTTCTGAATTCTGGTTTCTGATTTCACACTGTCTGGATTCTCCTGGTATTGACCTAAATACGTTTTGGTTTGTCTTCTGTGTATATTCGGTTCTGGATCTCTTGGTCTGTTACCCGTTTATGTGTTATCTGTCACTTAGTGTGTTATTTTGTACTTGTACTTCCCCATAGTCCCCTGTATCTAGTTAGGAAGGGACGATCGCCACTTGTGGGCCATCATCTAGGACAGATTGTGCAAATAAGTAGGGATAGTAGTACGGGTGGAGTTCAGGGCCTCACTGATTCATATAATGACAATTACTGTTTACAATGACAAAGATGGTCATTATCACTATGTCAGGCATTATAGTTGGCAAGGCTGTGTAGAGGTGGGGGGGTTGCTAGAAAAGCAAGGAGCCAAAAATGTCGGGATATTCTGCAGAGATTTTCCACAGTATGAAAAAGTTATCAAGGTCTGGGTTTGATGGAGAAGAAAAGGGGATGTAAAAGACTTCAATGAGAAAAGACATCACCTGAACATCACTGGATTTAACTGTACTGTATTCCCTTATGCAGTCTGTAGAGTGCCTGTGTAAAACTGACACCCCCATATGGTGACTGTGTAGTGGTAATTTTGGTCTTAGTACAGAGGATTTTATTCAGTAACAATATGGTGATATTGTTCAGTTACTATGTTGACGTAATATAATACCATGGTATGGTATGGTGGTACAGTATATGAATCTTGTATTGGGGTATTATTGTTATTGTTCTTTGTATAGTTGTGATATTTGGCAATTGTATAATTATTATTTAGAAGTATATTAACATACATAGAATATTATAGAATATCATATAATATCTCCCATTGGACTCCAATTACGCTTTTGTTTCATGTCACTATAATAATATCTCCTGGGAAATGTAATGTAATAAAAGGTTCTGAAGGGTCAGACACCTCCCTTATCTATATAATGGTTTCATGTTATTTGTGTGTTTATATAAAAAAATGAACAGTTGCAGGGTAACTAGTCGTGTTCTTACTTAGTTCCAATATGTTGTTATCAGCAGGCACAATCTTCTGCTATGACATTAAAATCTATTACAGTAACCTATTGTGCAGATGTTTGGAAGATAGAGCAGGTTATGTGATTCAGAAGAATTGTATACAATTCTGAGTATACGCTGTAGGGCAGTAGGGTCAAAGTGGCTGAGGCAATGAGGGTGGTTGTAGTTCTCATGGTAGGTAATCCCAACTCCAGCAATCTCCCAGGCTGTGTGGGCAGTGAATGGAGGAACACAATCCTTCCTCCTCTCTGGGCACACTCTGGGCTTTTGGGGTCTCCTGTCTGGTGGTGGCTGGCATGCCCTTAATGGTATAGCAAAATAAAGTCTCTCCTTTACTGAATAGATAATAGGGTAAATGGCAGTAGCATACATAGAGAACTAAGGGCCCCATAGCAAGGATCAAACCAGGCCCCCCACAAAGGACAGAAGGGTTTCCACCTAGACCCTTAAATGACCCTTGAACCATTTTTTCCACTGCCTCATTTGCTAAAAGTTGTTCCTTTAGAGGGTAGAGTCCTGACCAAGTTTTCACCCCCAGTAGAAGAGGGGATGGTCCCAACTGAGCCACCTCTTGCCCTGGGCCCCATAGCAGTCGCATGCAGTGGCGTAGCTATAGGGGTCGCAGTGGTCGCAGTTGCGACCGGGCCCCTAAACCAGGGGGGCCCCTTGCAGGGCCGCACTGCCAATTAGCCAGGTGTGGCACGGCTCTGCGCACAGATGGGGGCGGCGGCGGGGCAGAGGGAGATGAGCGCTTCCATTGTGGAAGCGCTCATCTCCATAGTCATCTGTATCGCCGTCCTCAGGACGGCGATACAGATGCCTGTATTTTACTGCGGGGTAGGGGAGGTAGAGGCGTCTCCCCTGCCCATTCCTCTGATAAGCTGCAGGCACAGAGGCATGATGTCATGATGTCATCGCGCCGCCTGAGCTGTACAGCGTGGGACACAGGCCGGAAGAGGCCTGCATCGCATCGCTGCCAGCCTGATGGAGGTAAGTATTAGTGTTATTTTTTTTTTATTGTAGCAGTCACGGACCGGAGCTCTATTGGGGGCACTGGGGGCATTTTTAGGGGCACATGGGGGCATTTTTACTGGCACATGGGGGCACTGGGGGCATTTTACTGGCACTGGGGACATTTTTACTGGCACATGGGGCACCGGGGGCATTTTTACTGGCACTGGGAGCATTTTTACTGGAACATGGGGGCACTGGGGGCATTTTACTGGCACTGGGGGCATTTTTACTGGCACATCGGGGCACTGGGGGAATTTTTACTGGCACTGGGGGAATTTTTACTGGCACATGGGGGCACTGGGGGCATTTTACTGGCACTGGGGGCATTATTACAGGCACTGGGGCCATTTTTACTGGCACATGGGGGCACTGGGGGCATTTGTTACTGGCACATGGGGCACTGGGTGCATTTCTTACTGGCACTGGGGGCATTTCTTACTGGCTATTGGGGGCATTTCTTTATGGCATGGGAGCACTGGGGGCATTTTTACTGGCACTGGGGGCATTTTTCTAGCACATGGGGGCACTGGGGCATTTCTTACTGGCACATGGGGTCACTGGGGGCATTTCTTACTTGTTCATGATTTTGGGGGGGGAATCAATGGGGGAACTTCTGGTGCATTATTGGGGCATTTCTTACTGGCACATAATTTGGGAGGCATCTATGGGTGGGGAGCACTTCTTACTGGCAAATTATTGGGGTGAAATGTTGGGGGCACTTCTTACTGGCACATTGGAAGCATTATTACTTCTGGGGCACAGTGGGGACATTAGTACTGTTGGGAGCACTATTACTAACAAGTGCACTCTGGCAGAGAATTATTAGTTGGGACTTTGGGGGCACTGTTACTGTGGGGGGCACCCTGGCACAGTATCAGCGCAGTTATTTCTGGGGGACGTTATGTTTACACTATTACTGTCAGGGACACTATTTGCTGGGCACAGTTATTTTAGGACACTGTGTGCCAATAATTATTGAAGGGCACTATCTGTGTGGTACTAGTGGCACAGTACTGGGGGTGGTAGGATGATTTGTCCAGAAGACGGGAGGATGATGGAAAAGTAGTAAACTAAGATTTTTTTCTGTCAAACTGCAGAGATGAGAAATGGCTGGAAAATGGCGTCTGGTCTGAAAGGAGAAGATGAGAAAAGAGAAGATCTACATCAGAGGAGACACTGGATGTATGAGGTATGGGGCGCTGTATTAGGCTACATTCACACGAACATTGTATTTTGCAGTCTGCAAATTGCGGATCCACAAAAAAAGGATGATGTTCCGTATGGCATCCGTTTTCTTTGCAGATCCACTGTAATGATGCCTATCCTTGTCCGCAAATGGACAAAAGTAGGAATGGACATACAGATGCGGACAGCACACAGTGTTCATTTAAGTGAATGGGTCCGCATCTGAGCCGCAAAATATGCAGATCGTAGGCTGCAAAAACAACTGTGGTGTGAATGTAGCCTTCCCTGTATGTTCTGTAATGATACACGTAATGTTAGGAGGGAAAAGGTTAGGGTGAGAATTTGGCATAGGGGGGGTTCAATTTTTGACTTGGCCGGCAGAAAATCTAGGTGCACCAACGCTGGGGGGGGGGGGTGCCCAAGCTGAACTCTTGCACCAGGGCCCATGAGCCTTTAGCTACGCCCCTGGTCGCATGGTCTGCCACTATGGTAGTTACGCCCTGTTTCATGGTGCAAATATATGCAGCAGGCACAAAAGTATTTCACAGAGTAGGATTTTTCTAAAAGGCTACCTATATACGGTGGCTATTATGATGGTAATGGTCAACACTGAGTCTCTCTCTCTATAATAACTAGAAAACTAACAATAAATGACCAAAGGTGTGCAGTTCCTCAATATTCTTCTGCAATGTCCAGTCTGCAAGGTGCAGTCTTAGATCGAGTGGCCAGTTCATCTCAGTAGTGTGGAGAGTGCCAGAAACAACAAATCCAGACCATGCGCAGTAAAGTTTACAGCATTATAAGTGTGTTACCTTTACTGACTCAGTCCAAGCACATCCCTCATGGTCAACCATCTGCAATATTTCAATGCTTCTTTATCTCAGAGGTTAACCTTATCAAAACTGCTTTTTCTGGGAGCTCTGGTGTTTTTGGAGGCTGATATTGTAGGTGAATTGACACACTTAAAGTCAAACAAGTCCATGGGTCCAGATGGCATCCACCCTAGAGTCCTTAAAAAACTCCAGTCTGTGATTATTGCTACTTTATTCTACTGAAGATTGAAGAATGGCCAGTGTTGTGCCCATCCACAAGAAGGGTAGCAGAGAGGAGCAGAGGAGAGAAAAAAAGAGGAGCGCAACTTACCGGAGATGAAGAGGAGCCGCGGCGCAGAAGAGGTAAGTGGATTTTTTATTTTAGTCTGATGGGGGTCTAGAATTCCTGATGGAGGTCTAAAAAGAGCTGATCTGAGGTCTGATGGGGGTCTGAAAGGGCTGATGGGGGTCTGAATGGGCTGATAGGGGTCTAAAAAGGGCTGATCTGAGGTCTGATGGGGGTCTAAAAAGGGCTGATCTGAGGTCTGATAGGGGTCTGAAAGGGCTGATGGGAGTCTAAAAATGGCTGATCTGAGGTCGGATGGTGGTCTGACATGGGGGTCTGACATTGGGGGGTGCTATGGGAGTGTGATGTGATGTCCTGATATTTATGGGGGGGTCTGATATGAGGATCCGATAAAAAATATTTTTTTCTTATTTTCCTACTCTAAAATCTGGGGTGCGTCTTATAATCAGGTGCGAAAAATACAGTAAATTACTGAAGTTTGGACTTAATCCCTGGAAAATCCAGTGGATCTGCAGTTGGATATTAGATAGATATCAGAATGTTTTGTTAATGGTTACATTCTGAGGAGAGATAAGTCACAAGTGGTGTACCTCAAAGATCTGTCCTGGGTCCTACCCTTTATAATATATTTGTAGGTGACATAGGAGAAGGTTTGTCTGTTTGCTGATGATGACACAAAAGTGTGTAATGGGGGGGTTAACATGGAACAAGATTTAGCTTCACTAGATAAATATTCAAAACAATGGAAACTGCAGTTTAATGTTTACAAATGTAAAATAATTCAGAAGGAACCCTGAATCTGAATATCGTATTGGCAGCTCTTTGTTAGCAAGGACTTAAGGAGAGCAGGATTTAGATGTGCTGATATCAGACAGCTTCAAAATGAGTGCACAGTGTGGGCAGGTGGCAGGGAAAGCAAGTAGGATGCTTGGATGTATAGATAACATACCAGGATAGACTTCAAGAACTTAGGCCCCATTCACACGACCGTATATTTGCGGGCCCGCATTACTGCGGACCCGCAAATATACGGGGGCCGTCCGGCGTGTGTTCCGCAGCGCTCGGAACACACGCCGTGCGGCCCCATTGAAAATACCTAGACATGCTTCAAAAGAGCAAAATTATAAATGAGACAGGCCTGCTGTCCCATCCCCTTAACCCACCCACGCCACACCGCCTTTTTTAGACCTGGCGTGAGCGGGAAAGAAGTTGGAGATTCTGACACAACGTGACGTGTGACAGAATCTGCAAAGGAGGTGTATATCTGTTCATAAATGACCCCTTAAGTTTCTTAAGAATTTCCAAGTATGTTGTTCCGTCATTTATGCAAAAATTACTGTAGTACTATCACAGAATATAAAAACCAAATGTGTGTTAAAACCTATTTAATTCCGTGATAAATTTGTAGATATGGGCTGTTATGGCACAAACAACATCTTACAGAATTAGATAAGCAAAGAATTTCTATTCCACCTTATCTGTCAATTCTAATCAAGCAAATGAGATGTAAAAATGTATCTGATGTCTTTAAGAATAGAGACAACGCCATCACTGCCTATTGGAGACAGAAACATTTGGACATCATATTCATGTATAAAATGCATTGCATTATATAATCTCTAGGTTTCTGATAGAAAAGAAAGGCCTCCAAAAAAATAGATTTGTGTACATGAAAAATGGGAAGATGAGAATCAGAATATTAGCAATTTTTAATACATGTCAGCCAATGAATGGATTGTTTTTTCTTTTATCATTGTGCAGTAATTACTAACTTTTTACAAGCTTGTCTACACAGTAATCCAGAGAGTCAGGCATATATTAGAAACCATTATTCTGGCTTTCAATGCATTTTCTGACTCTGAGCTGTGTCAATGTATTACAAAAAGCACACAATTTTTATACTGTAACATAGCCAAAATGAAGAACAATATTCTATTATATTTTATATATGCTCGACCTTGAGGAATAAGGACTGACTGATGCCTCTTTGTCACTTACCACACAGAATCGGTAAAGGAAAAAAATAGGATAGATTTAATAATGTACAATTTACAATAAACTCCATATCAATGAAGGCCTTGTTTCACATTTTTTGTAAAGGTGGATAGGGCTTCAGACTCATGTATGAAACTTTTTTTCAGAGAAATGTACTGAAAACTAACAGAATGTCTGACCTTGTTTTTAGTGTATGCCAAATTCATCACCTGGGAGTGTTTTCTGTTATTGAGTCTGGCGCATGCTGCACTACGGGAGAGACTGACGCATCACAATCACAGTGTGCTGTATTTCTCTGCTTGAGTCTGATTTGTGAGGAGATATTAAAGCGACCCTCCGGTACAAGAAAAAAGCAGGAAGTGTCTTGGGCTACCAAATGCAGGCCCGCTTCTGCCATGAGTGAGATGAGAATCTCACCTCAGGTGGCAGTTTTCTGTATGTTTGAGGGGCAGCATCCACACAGCAGTTAAACACTGCTGGTGGATGCCGCCCGTGTTCCCTTTAGCTGCTGTTGAGCCTCCTCCCTTCCCAGAGCGCAGGGAGCTGATCTCCTGTCACTGTTCAGCTCCCTGCTCTTCTCTTCTTTAGGCCCGCAGCGCACAGAATGGTGAAGCTGGGAGATTTCTCCCTGCTTCACCATTCAGCCTGCAGGCATGATCGCGCTGCCGGCCGATGTGGGCGGAGCCGGCAGACCGGGATCTGCATAAGCTCCGCCCACAAAGTCCTGCATAACGATTTGCGTCTCCAGGGGAGAGGAACAGGATGAGAAGGTGAGTAGGTCCTGTGTGTGTGCACAGGTGACATTTCTATTACAAAGGGGGCACAGAGGAGAGGACATTAATGCTAAGGGGGCACAGTGGGCACTACTACAAAGGGGACACAGTGGGCATTATTACCATAATGGCGGCACAGTGGGCATTACTACCATAAGGGGGCACAGAGGGCATTATTACTACAAAGGACACACAGTGGGCATTACTACCATAAGGGCGGCGTAGTGGGCATTACTACTAGAAAGGGGACACAGAGGGCATTACTACTACTACAAAGTGGGCATTACTACCATAAAGGGGCACAGAAGGCATTACTACCATAAAGGGGGACAGAGGGCATTACTACTATAAAGGGGCACAGAGGGCATTATTACTATAAAGGGGCAACAGAGGGTATAACTATTATTGGGGCACAGAGTGGACATTACTACTGTGAAGGGGGCACAATGGGCATTAATACTGTGAAGGGGCCACAGAGTGCATAACTACTCTGGAGGGGGCACAGAGAGGGCATAACTACTGTGAGGGGGCTCAAACAGGGTATTTCCACTGTGAAAGGGGCGCAGATGTGTCTGTCCCTGTGTGTCTGTCCCTGTGCCTGTCACCATCACCATGCCCACAGTGTTCTTATGTCTTGACACAGCTGCATCAGGACATTCTGTGGGGGCAAGAAGAAGAAGACCGAAGAGGAGGCAGCACCACCAGCATGGAGTCCACGGAAGAGGCACAGGGAGGCACACTAAGGATGCAGGTAACACTACCACATAATCTACACTAGTGTTATCTGTGGTTTTACATAGGACTACAGGTAACACTACCACATGATCTACACTAGCGTTATCTGTGGTTTTATATAGGACTGAAGGTAACACTACCACAATATCAGCACTAGTGTTATTCGTGGTTTTACATAGGACTGCAGGTAACACTACTGCATTTTATGTACTCAGCCATCACTGTGTTAGGTGTGCTGTTACATAGGACTGCAGGTAACATCTACTATAGTATCTGTACTCTTAGATTTATCACTGTGTTACCTATGGTGTTACATGGGACTGCAGGTGATATCAATAACATTATTTGTACTTTTACAACCCCAGATCTGGCAGGACATTCTTGGAGTTCGGTAGCTACTTGGCTTTCATACTAATTTTTAAAGGGGTTGTTTCATCATGGACAATGAGGGCATATCGCTAGGATATGTCCCCATTGTCCTATAGGTGCGGGTCCCACCACTGGGACCCACACCTATATTCAGAAATGAGCCCTGCAAGGTGGTGGTTGGAGGACTCTGGTCTGGCCATCACCAAGCCGAGTCCCCATAGAAGTGAATGGGAGCGTATCACGCATGTGCGGCCACCGCTCCCATTTATTTCTATGGAGCAGATGGAAATAGCAGAGCCAGCGCTCTGCTATTTTCGCCGGCCCCATAGAAAATGAATGGAGGGCGCCTGTGCATGCGTAGCACTTTCGGGGCTACGTTCTGGATATAGGTGGGAGTTCCAGCGGTGGGACCCGCACCTATTAGACAATGGGGGCATATACTAGCGATATACCCCCATTGTCCAAGATGACACAAACCCTTTAATGGGGGGGGGGGCACCATTTAAATTTTTGCCTTAGGCAGCAGAAGAGCTAGAATCGGCCCTGACCAAATGCACAGTCTGCATCAAGCTGTCTGAGAAGTGGTGTAGCCATCTTGGATGACAGAAGACAAGCCTGGCAACTGTTGATTCTTCAGCTAAAAAAGTGAAAAGTAGGGCACCTTGTAAGAGTTTTGTTCATTGCCCAGTTAATGTGAATTTTTGTTCTTGGTTGCTTTAAATTAGATGGCAAAACACAGACATCATTAAATCCTTCAGGACCATCCTAGTCTTGTGAACAGTGAGAAACACATACTAAAGTGTTTATGCCACTATTATAAATAAAAAGGGTCAGTGAGCACATCCCAGAGTGGACCCAGCATGCATGTGGAACCTGCACTCCCTGAATTTTATGGTGGCCGTTATGGCACATAACAGGTAGCATTTAGTGTTAGGTTCCCGTCTTACAGAAATCGCCTTGACGTTTGGCAGACGGGCCCAAATAATTTTGTACAAAATATATTTGCCAAGAATCTCAAATTTACTAAATAAGCGTAGCATTAGCACCAGAATATTTCTATTACTATGGCATCTTTGTACTTACAGAGTACTGTTGTATTGTATTTTTTCCTTTGTGTTTCTAGCCATGGCAGTGTGCACCTGCATACTGGGATGTGCTGACTGACCCCTGTTTTCTTTGCAGTTTGTACTGGAGGTATGGCTACTCCATTTAGTCGTGCACTCCTGACCAGCCTGTCTGCCCCATAGCATGATTTTAATTAGTGTAAGTATAAAGCTGTAGCCTGCTCTCTCTGCACTTACTGGATGCATTTTGGCACCAAGAGAGGTATAGAGTGGACTCTCATTGCATTCAGTGGTGGCCAGGGGCGTAGCAATAGGGGAAGCAGGGGAAGCAGCTGCTTTGGGGCCCAGACCCACAAGGGGCCCCCTCAGGAGGGAGACTAAAAGATTTTATTGTCAGGCCCCCCTCAACAGTATTATACAATGACATTATATACAGTGACACTATAGAAAGCGGATGGAGCGGCTGTCAGGCCTTGTCTGGGAGAGCTCAATCTTGACTATCCACAAGAGTGAGGGTTGCATGTGAGTTCGGGGTTGCGAGGACGTTTCTGGGGGGGCCCCATTCAAAAATTTGCTGTGGGGCCCAGTTAGTTGTAGTTACGCCACTGGTGGTGGCCATCTGGCACCAGGTGAGGTATAGAGTGGACTCAGAATGCATGTTGGTACCTGCATTCACTGGATTTAATGAAGGCCATGAAAAAGCAGAGTGGACCCAGCATGCATGTGGAACCTGCACTCCCTGAATTTTATAGCGGCTAGTATGGCAATTAACAGGTAGTCTTTAGTGTTAGGTTCCCGTCTTATAGAGATTGCCTTGACGTTTGGCAGACGGGCCCAAATAATTTTGTACAAAATATATTTGCCAAGAAACTCAAATTTACTAAATAAGCATAGAATTAGCACCAGAATACTTTCTATTACTATGGCATTTTTGTACTTTATTTGGTTTGCAGAGTGCTGTTGAATTGTATATTTATTTTCCTTTATGCCACTATTGTGACATAAAAAAATTCTCAAATGATGGAGCATGCAATTTTTTAAAGCTTTTCGACACGCTACTAAAGTAGCGATAAAAGGGGTGGGGCTTAGAGGAGGGGCAGGGCTTCACACAGCCTGCAAGATTCAGTCTAACTTACACCAGCAACTGGTATAAGTTATGGCTGAAGTCTGCGCCAGCCACTAGGCGACCTAGACTTGAGTTTCTGGCGCACAGACTGCCAGAGATGCAACAAATTTTTTATAAATAGAGATGCATAAATAGCCAAATGAGAAAGTCCTTGGACAGTAGTAATTGTAGTGTAGTGTATTGTAGTGTCCAAAAACTGGGGAACCACATGTAGAGAACTAAGAGCCTCTAGCTGGGGACCACTGGTCTAGAGACAAGCACGGCTGGAAGTGACTACTCTTGATTAAGTGTCTACATTATTATTATTATTATTTTTTTTTTTTTTTTTTATTATTATGATTTGATTTTTGTTTCACTATTTTATTTTACATTGGCATTCAGCATATGACTCATTGTATATATGCTCCCCCGATACATGTATAGTGTGCTCTGTGGCTGGCTATGTCCATATGTAATAGGTCTCCTGACTCGGAGTCTGGGACCTTGCCTAGGCATGTGTAAGTGTTTTAAACCTCGTCTGTGTAAATTGTGAATGCAGCTCTGGACTGTAATATAGGCTGCAGCTCAGGACCACTGCAGGGACATGTGTATAGTGGACACGGCACTTTAAAAAAAGTCTGTTTTGTATAATTTGCTTTTGTTTGTTTTACAAACCATTTCAAAGAAAACACATGTGCATCAATTGTAGTATTAAAAAGATACTATTGTTGTTTAGGCTCCATTTTCAGATTTTCTAAGTTTTCAAAAATTAGTGGAGGGTTGTGGAGGCACCTGTGCCTGACACATTTACTATAAACAACGATAATACATCTACGACAGCTCAGAACACTTTGGACTAAGACCAGCGTATGAAATGATCAGGGGCATAAATACCATAGCGGCAGCTAGGGGGCCCAGGGCAAGAGGGGGACTAGTGTTAGTTGGGATCATCCCCTCTTCTACTGGAGGTGAAAATTTGGACTTTATTGTCTAAATGAACAACTTTTAGCAAATGAGGCAGTGGAATAAAAAACCCAAGGGTCACTGAAAAGCGTTTAGGCAGAAACTGTTCTGTCCTGTGTGGGGGACCTGGTTTGATCATTGCTACAGGGTCTTTACTTCTCTATATATGCCACTGGAAACAATGGTCTTAGTAAATTCCCCCCAATCGTGGGCATGACTACCAGGATAGCATCTGCTATGGGGCCCAACAACAAAAAGAGGCCATCTCCACTCAGGTCTAAGGTGTACTTATACTGCAGATGACAGTGGATCATGCAAGGGGGTATTACTGTTTGCACTGTTCCTGTGCTGTGACATCAGTGCATTATCTACAGTGTTACACTGTATATGATGACTTTTTTGTGTGTGCCGTTTGTGATATGACATTATGTCATAATGTGTATTATCCCTATACTGTCATATTATAGTGTGCATTATTCCACTATTGTGATCACTGTGTGCATTATCTCTATACAGTGTGACTTCACTGCATTCACTATCTCACTATTGGGACTACACTGTATGCATAATCTGTGTACCTTGACATCACTTTTGTATAATAATGGTGCTGTAATATCACTGTGTACATTATGCCTGCATTGTAACATCACTGTCACATGATCTCTGTACGTGACATCATAGTGTGCATTAACCCTACAATGTGACTGTAATATCACTGTGCAGATTATGCCTGTGCTGTGGCATCACCTGTGTGCAATATCCCTGTACTGTGATATCCCTGACTGCATAATTCCACTACTATGACAGCATTGTGTGAATTATCTCTATACTGTGTTCAGTAGTGGAAGGGGATATCTGCAAATGTTTGATTTGTAACGTTATTTAATATTTGCATTGTACACCTAGTATGTCTACACAAGAGACAAACCAGGCCAGAGTTAACTATCCTGGCCCAAGACTCTCTGAAGCTTACGGTGTGGGCTGGCTCCACCCCCTTAGTTCCAGAGTTTTCTGGTCAGTCTAGCTGCAGAGAGGGAGGAGGTAGGGAGCCGTCTTCATTTGCTCCTCTCCTCTAGACTCCAGCTTCAAGCTCGGGAGTCTTCGGCACAGTACAGTACCTCCATGAGTTCTAGAGGATGGAAGAGAGCAAGATCTGAAGGAGGATTTGCATGGCTACAGTGTGAGAGTCAGCAAGGTAACCCAGCATAAAACTTTCCAGATCCTGCTGGTGGAAAGAGGTAAACTGTTAAGACACCCACTACATTTCATATTAGTGGACAATACCGCCACGGTTGCCAGATTGCAGTTATTAGCCAGAGATCTTCGTGACAGAGATTTTAGCAAGAGAAACAATGATCAGAAGGCCATTCATGCCAACACACTTGCTTAAATTATTCTTGGACATCTGAGAAGAATTTTCACTATGTATAGATAATTGCTGGATGTATTACAACTTCTATTTTGTACACAGTATAGAAAAACTTTTATTTGCTTAATCTGGTGTGGTTACTGACTCTCCTAACACCACATGCTGGACACCCACACAGACATTTAACATCAAGGGCATCCCGAACTACCATCAGACAGGACCCCTGGCTACCAGGAGTGCCCCGAGGGAATATAGAATGCTCTTCCTTCACTGCACCAACCACAAGGAGTGACAGCCTGAGGGAGTACACCGTGGCACATCATCCTCAGAGTTACTACCACTCCCATCTTCTGCTACAGCTCCTCAGGTGCTCACTCTATGTGCATTAGAGAAATCAAAATAATCAGCTTTTCACGTTCTAAACTTTTTGCTAAAGGTGATCACGGTGATCAAGTTTTGCTATGGGGCCCCACTGGTTACTTTTTGCGCTTCTGCCCCCAATGTCCCCTAATGTTTTTATTTTGCAATTTTCATTCCAATATAAATTATCCAGTCAATTTATCACAATCATTACAGGGTAGATTATTATTTTTTAAATTGGGCATATTGTAGAAGCATTTGTCAAATTGTGACAAATTGCTCAATTAGAATCTGCAGAAGTAAAAAGGGAGTTTGAATGGGTATCATCAGTCTTCAGAGCTCTATAATCTTTCACAAATTATTCTTCAGTTTTATTATATGAAGAAATAAAGGAAAGACCTCGTGAATAACGCTGCATAATTTATATTAACAAAGGCCATGGTTAAAGAGGAAATCAATGGCTTTACTAATGGAAAGCAAGAAAATAGCTGAGAAGCAGTCCACGAGACAATACAAACAATCTATTTTTAACCAGCAAAAACATATGTCTATCATAGAGAGACAAAAAACATGGAGCCGATATCGTGCTAAAAAAACGTGAGAATCTTTATTAAATAAATATACAAGATAAAAATACCGTAGTAGGGAAAAAGGTTGACAGTGCAAGAAAGAAACACCGTCCCTGGTCTATATTAATAAATCAGTAAATAATGAACGAAGTATCAAAAAGTAACAGACAAAAAATAATAACACACAAAAAAACACAAAAATTGGTGGGCTACCTAGTAAAATAGAGGTGCCATAAGGTACCACATCACAAACAATGTCGCAAAGAAGTTACACCCATATAATAACATACCGCATGGCACCTCCATAAATTCAGGTTGCAGCCACTGCAATTCAATAGGACATACACATTTCACGTATATCCAAGTAATTGAATTGCAATGGCTGCAACCTGAATTTATGGAGGTGCCATGCAGTATGTTATTATATGGGTGTAACTTCTTTGCGACATTGTTTGTGATGTGGTACCTTATGGCACCTCTATTTTACTAGGTAGCCCACCAATTTTTGTGTTTTTTTGTGTGTTATTATTTTTTGTCTGTTACTTTTTGATACTTCGTTCATTATTTACTGATTTATTAATATAGACCAGGGACGGTGTTTCTTTCTTGCACTGTCAACCTTTTTCCCTACTACGGTACTTTTATCTTGTATATTTATTTAATAAAGATTCTCACGTTTTTTTAGCACGATATCGGCTCCATGTTTTTTGTCTCTCTATGATAGACATATGTTTTTGCTTATATTTGGGAGCTCATGTGTGTTATACTTGCTTTTGAGCCAGTTAGATGCAGGTGGTGTGGTGGTTACATTAATCAATAGAGAATTACATTGATACTTTGGGGTCCTCGCCACTGTTTATAGCATCAGGGTTACGCACGTGTTTTTGTATATTTTTAACCAGGCAGAATCACTACATAAAAAAACCATCAGGGACACCAGCTCTTCAGGGTGAGGATCCTGCCAACAGCTCCTTAAATCTCATCTGCTGGATCAGAGATACATGTAAAATGGGGATAAACTGAAGTTAAAAACAGCCACTTCTACATTTTTAAGTTTTTTTATTTATTTATGGATTATTTTACATGTAATTAGCAATCAGTTTTGTTATTTGAGTCTTTAAGGGAAACCTGTCACTTTGAACATGGTGTTTGAGCGGCAGGCAGCATGATGAGAAGAAATAGCTGAGCAGAGTGTTTTAGGAAATGATTAAGTAAAACTTGTAATTTACTCATCTATATCAGTTCTCACTATGGGCTTTGGAGTCAAGGAGATGGTCCTATCAGTGACTGACAGCCTTCCCTCTATGACTGTGTAAACAGATATACAGTACAGACCAAAAGTTTGGACACACACTGAAGGCATCAAAACTATGAATTAACACATGTGGAATTATATACTTAACAAAAAAGTGTGAAACAACTGAAAATATGTCTTATATTCTAGGTTCTTTAAAGTAGCCACCTTTTGCTTTGATTACTCCTTTGCACACTCTTGGTATTCTCTTGATGAGCTTCAAGAGGTAGTCACCTGAAATGGTTTTCACTTCACAGGTGTGCCCTGTCAGGTTTAATAAGTGGGATTTCTTGCCCTATAAATGGGTTTGGGACCATTAGTTGTGTTGGGTAGAAGTCAGGTGGATACATAGCTGATAGTCCTAGATAGAATAGACTGTTAGAATTTGTATTATGGCAAGAAAAATGCAGCGAAGTAAAGAAAAACAAGTGGCCATCATTACTTTAAGAAATGAAGGTCAGTCAGTCCGAAAAATTGGGAAAACTTTGAAAGTGTCCCCAAGTGCAGTCGCAAAAACCATCAAGCGCTACAAAGAAACTGTCTCACATGAGGACCACCCCAGGAAAGGAAGACCAAGAGTCACCTCTGCTGCGGAGGATAAGTTCATCCGAGTCACAAGCCTCTGAAATCGCAGGTTAACAGCAGCTCAGATTAGAGACCAGGTCAATGCCACACAGAGTTCTAGCAGCAAACACATCTCTACAACAACTGTTGAGAGGAGACTGTGTGCAGCAGAACTTCATGGTAAAATAGCTGCTAGGAAACCACTGCTAAGGACAGGCAACAAGCAGAAGAGACTTGATTGGGCTAAAGAACACAAGGAATGGACATTAGACCAGTGGAAATCTGTGCTTTGGTCTGATGAGTCCAAATTTGAGATCTTTGGTTCCAACCACCGTGTCTTTGTGCGATGCAGAAAAGGTGAACGGATGGACTCTACATGCCTGGTTCCCACCGTGAAGCATGGAGGAGGAGGTGTGATGGTGTGGGGGTGCTTTGCTGGAGACACTGTTGGGGATTTATTCAAAATTGAAGGCATACTGAACCAGCATGGCTACCACAGCATCTTGCAGCGGCAGGCTATTCCATCCGGTTTGCGTTTAGTTGGACAATCATTTATTTATCAACAGGACAATGACCCCAAACACACCTCCAGGCTGTGTAAGGGCTATTTGACCAAGAAGGAGAGTGATGGGGTGCTACGCCAGATGACCTGGCCTCCACAGTCACCAGACCTGAACCCAATTGAGATGGTTTGGGGTGAGCTGGACCGCAGAGTGAAGGCAAAATGGCCAACAAGTGCTAAGCATCTCTGGGAACTCCTTCAAGACTGTTGGAATACCATGGTGACTACCTTTTGAAGCTCTTCAAGAGAATGCCAATTGTGTGCAAAGCAGTAATCAAAGCAAAAGGTGGCTACTTTGAAGAACCTAGAATATAAGACATATTTTCAGTTGTTTCACACTTTTTTGTTAAGTATATAATTCCACATGTGTTAATTCATAATTTTGATGCCTTCAGTGTGAGTCTACAATTTTCATAGTCATGAAAATACAGAAAACTCTTTAAATGAGAAGGTGTGTCCAAACTTTTGGTCTGTACTGTAGCTGTCAATTACTGATAGGACCACCTCCTTGTCTTCGAAGCCCAGAATGAGCAGGAATTTGACCAATAAAATACAAGTTGTACTGAATCTTTTCCCATAAAACTATATATCATCTGCTCAGCTCCTCCTGCTCTATAACATGCTGCCTGTAGCTTACATTGCATTTTCGTGGTTCCCTTTAAGTTCACCCTGATCTATTGAGATGGTGTTATAATACTAAAAATGTAGTAACACATTATCCAATCTACACACACATATTGTAAGCAATCATAGAATGTGCATTTGAATAAGGCAGAGTTGACATCTGTCATTTTTTATGTTTCATTCCATCATAGAAGCAGAAAAACTAAAATGATGGTGAGCTGATTATTTGCATGATGGAGACTATTGAATAATGGGGCTATCAAGTTCGGTCATGGCGTCCTTCATTTACTTGAAAAAAAAAGAGCTGCATACGGATACTCTGGATAGAGTGCAGATGTGCCATTACTAGAGATGAGCGAGCATACTCGTCCCAGCTTGGTGCTCGTTCGAGTATTAGAGTACTCGTAAGTGCTCGCTGCTCGGACGAGTATCTCGCCATGCTCAAGGAAATGGCAACTTCCGCATCGTGCTTTTTTGGCGCCTATAAGCACAGCCAATCACAAGCCAGGAGACTCTGCGGTACACCCAGCATCACGTGGGGCCCTTACATGTCGATAGCAGGGGTTGGCTGGCCTGATCAGGTGACCCTGGAATATACTAGTGACTGGCCGCGGTGCTCGGCTCAGATGCCGTCTGGATGTCGTTAGGGATAGAGCTGCTGCCTTTCAGGGAGAGTGTTAGGGCCTGCATTTAGTTCTGTTAGGCAGGAATCACCCACAAAGAACCCAACAGCCCTTCTAAGGGCTAGAAGACATTTTTTTTTTGTCTCCTGGCTTGGCTGGCTGGCTGGCACTAGTAGTGCAGCTATCGCCATATATAACCCCCTTTTTTTATGTTATATCTCAGTGATACAAATCCATTGCACACAGCAGTGTGGAACCATTCTGTGTGTCACAGTTCAGCACACTCACTCCAATCCGTATATTCTGTCCAGGTGACACTTTCTGTACGTCACAGAATACAACCAAGTAATTTGCTACCTGTCACGTATATAGATTGATCCTAAAAATCTCTGTGCGACATTTGTCTGGGTCGCAGTCTAAAAAGCCACCGTCAGTAGGGTGTCAGTCAGCTCTACCATAGTTTCTGCACGTCACCTTCCAAAAAAAACAAAAATCCAAAACAAAATATACAACAAAAATTAGTTTTTTTGTTGTTTTAGCTCAGTGATACAAATCCATTTCACACAGCTGCGTGTAACCTTTCTGTGTGTCACAGTTCAGCACACTCGCTCCAATCCGTATATTCTGTCCAGGTGACACTTTTTGTACGTCACAGAATACAACCAAGTCATTTGCTACCTGTCACGTATATAGATTGATCCTAAAAATCTCTGTGCGACATTTGTCTGGGTCGCAGTCTAAATAGCCACCGTCAGTAGGGTGTCAGTCAGCTCTACGATAGTTTCTGCACGTCACGTTCCAAAAAAAACAAAACAAAAAAAAATATAAAAAAAATTAAAAAAAAAAATTAGTTTTTTTGTTGTTTTAGCTGAGTGATACAAATCCATTTCACACAGCTGCGTGTAACCTTTCTGTGTGTCACAGTTCAGCACACTCGCTCCAATCCTTATATTCTGTCCAGGTGACACTTTCTGTACGTCACAAAATACAACCAAGTCATTTGCTACCTGTCACGTATATAGATTGATCCTAAAAATCTCTGTGCGACATTTGTCCGGGTCGCAGTCTAAATAGCCACCGTCAGTAGGGTGTCAGTCAGTTCTACGATAGTTTCTGCACGTCACGTTCCAAAAAAACTAAACTAAAAAAAAAATATTAAAAAAAATTAGTTTTTTTTGTTGTTTTAGCTCAGTGATACAAATCCATTTCACACAGCTGCGTGTAACCTTTCTGTGTGTCACAGTTCAGCACACTCGCTCCAATCCGTATATTCTGTCCAGGTGACACTTTCTGTACGTCACAGAATACAACCAAGTCATTTGCTACCTGTCACGTATATAGATTGATCCTAAAAATCTCTGTGCAACATTTGTCTGGGTCGCAGTCTAAATAGCCACCGTCAGTAGGGTGTCAGTCAGCTCTACATAGTTTCTGCACGTCACGTTCCAAAAAAAACAAAACAAAAAAAATATTAAAAAAAATATATAAAAAAAATTAGTTTTTTTGTTGTTTTAGCTCAGTGATACAAATCCATTTCACACAGCTGCGTGTAACCTTTCTGTGTGTCACAGTTCAGCACACTCACTCCAATCCGTATATTCTGTCCAGGTGACACTTTCTGTACGTCACTTAATTAAACCAGACTGAACAAGTTTGTGGGTTTCAGTACACCAGGCCCGTTTATTTTTTTTTTATATCATACACTTATATACAGAAAATGTTGAACCCCAGGGCTAAGGGTCGAGGACGAGGGCGTGGGCGTGGGCATTCAATTACTGCAGGGGGCAGAGGCCGTGGTCCTGGGCAGGGTGAGACAGTACCTGCTGATGAGGGAGCTGTGGGAACGCCGCAGAGCTACACTCCCTAGCTTCATGTCTCAACTTACAGGGACACGTGGTAGAGGACTGTTGAAACCACAACAGTGCGAACAGCTGATCTCGTGGATTGCGGACAATGCTTCAAGTAATTTGTCCACCAGTCAGTCTTCCACGCAGTCCACCCACGTTACCCAGGGGAGCACTCCTCTGGCTCCTCCACCTCAACCTCCTATCCCCCAGTCTGCCCCCTCCCAGGAAAATTTGGAATGCGATCCGGCATACTCTCAGGAACTGTTTTCTGGACCCTTCCCAGAGTCACAAACCACTTCTCAGGTTGCTGCTGACCTCGTTCCCGATGCCAAAGTTTTCCAACTGTCGCAGTCTGTGGGTGATGATGATGATGACAATGTTGAGTTAGTGGAAGAAGTTTGTAAAGAGGTGTCGGACGATGAGGAGACACGGTTGTCAGACAGTGGTGAAGTTGTTGTAAGGGGAGGAATTCCGAGGGGGGAGCAGACTGAGGAATCGGAGGATGACGAGGTGACTGACCCAAGCTGGGTTCATATGCCGAGTGAAGACAGTGCTTCTGACGCGGAGGCGAGTGCTGCACCAGAACAGGTTGTAAGAGGCAGTGGTGTGGCCAGAGGGAGAAGCAGGGCCAGAGCTGGTGCATCAGCAGCAACTGTTTCACGTAGTGAAGCTCCCGTGGCGAGGCCTAGATGTTCGCAAGTCTGGAGGTTCTTTAAAGAAAGTGAGGATGACCGACGGACTGTGGTGTGCAACCTGTGCCACACCAGGATCAGCAGGGGTGCCACCACTACTAGCCTAACCACCACCAGCATGCGCAGGCATATGAGTGCTAAACACCCCACTCAATGGAACCAAGGCCTTCACCACCTCCTGTGGGTCACACCACTGCTCCTTCCCCTGTGTCACTCGCTGCTCTGCTAGTCAACCCCTGCATCACTCGCTGCCTCTGCTAGTCAACCCCCTGCCCAGGACCCCGCCACGAGCGCCTCCCGCCGGAAAACCACACCTTCGCCTCCACGATCCTCCACAGTGTCCACCAACGTGTCCCAGCGCAGCGTTCAGCTGTCTTTACAGCAGACGCTGGAGCACAAGAGGAAATACAGTTCCACCCACCCACATGCCCAAGCCCTCAACGTCCACATCTCCAAATTGCTTAGCCTGGAGATGCTGCCCTATAGGCTGGTAGAGACCGAGGCCTTTCGAAATCTCATGGCGGTGGCTGCCCCTCAGTATTCCGTCCCCAGCCGCCACTATTTTTCCCGATGTGCCGTCCCAGCCCTACACCAGCACGTGTCAGAGAACATCATCCGTGCCCTGACCAATGCTGTTTCTGAGAAGGTCCACCTAACCACGGACACGTGGACAAGTGCTGCCGGGCAGGGACACTATATCTCACTGATGGCACATTGTGTTAACTTGGTGGAGGCTGGGACCGAGAATGACCCTGGGGCCGCTCATGTACTGCCCACACCGAGGATTGCGGGGCTTACCTAGGTCACGGTCTCTCAGACGTACTATACCTCCTCCTCCTCCTCCGACCCCTCCTCCTCCTCCACCGAATTACCATCCGTGGGCACGGCGCCTTCAGTCGTAGCTCTAGGCGCA
>ONZH01023347.1:0-38683 GCA_900303285.1 Rhinella marina
GGGACGGGGTCGCAAACAGAGACGGCCTACCTACCACCCCCGCCCAGATTGCCAGCATGGGTTCTGATAAACCCCCCTCCTCCTCCTCCTCCTCCTCTGCCTTAACATCTGCCCTCAGCCGCTAGCTGGAAGCGTTGCAGCACTGGCGCGGGGAGACGTCAGCAGGCGGTGCTTAAGCTCATCAGCTTGGGCGACAGGAAGCACAGCGCCCCAGAGGTGAGGGACGCCATAATTGCAGCAGACGGAGATGTGGCTGTCGCCGCTGCAGCTAGGACCAGGCATGGTCGTGTGCGATAACGGCCGTAACCTGGTGGCGGCTCTGGAGCTTGCCGAACTCAATCACGTACCATGCCTGGCCCACGTTTTTAATCTGGTAGTCCAAAAATTTCTGAAGACTTACCCCAACCTGGCAGAGCTACTGGTGAAAGTGCGGCGCTTGTGCGCTCACTTTCGTAAGTCAACTGTAGCTGCTGCTAGCTTAAAAAAACTCCAGCAACGCCTCCATTTGCCTGAACATCGGCTGTTGTGCGACCTGCCCACTCGCTGGAATTCCACCTATTCCATGTTGGCCAGGGTGTGTGAGCAGCAGAGAGCATTGATGGAGTACCAGATTATGAATCCACGCGTGCCTCCAACTCAGCTCCCTCAGTTTGCCAACCACGAGTGGCCATGGATGGCAGACATATGCGATGTACTGCGTATCTTTGAGGAGTCCACCAAGAAGGTCAGCAGCGAGGACGCTATAGTGAGCGTAACCATCCCGCTCCTAGGCGTCCTTAAAGAATCCCTCATCGCAATAAGGGAGAACGCATTGCACGCAGAGGAGACGGGGGTAGGAGGAGACGCAACGGAGCTACACAGTCAGACCACACTTTTGTCTGCTTCACGGTGGCAGTTGCAGGAGGAGGAGGATGAGGAGGAGGACGACGTGGAGGTGGCTGTGGAAGAGGAGGAGGATGCTGGCGGCGAGGGTAGCAGTCAGGCTGTGTGCGTCCCATTGGTTCAGCGCGGATGGGGCGGAGAGGAGGCGGAAGAGGAAGAGGAGGAAATGGCAAGTGATCCTTCTGGTGGGGGCAGTGAGGTCATGCCTATTCAGAGTCTGGCACACATGGCTGACTTCATGCTGGGCTGCTTTTCCCGGGACACACGTGTTGTCCGGATAGTGGAGAACAAACTGTACTGGGTCTTCGCAATCCTGGACCCCCGGTATAAAGATAACGTCTCTTCTTTTATTCCGGTAGAGGAGAGGACAAATCGATTGCTGGAATACCAGAGGGAACTTGTGCAGAACATGATGGAGATTTTCCCACCCACCATCGCTGGCGGCAGAGAGGAGAGGGTCTCCCAGAGTCCCACAACATTGATCAGGCCCACAGCCACCAGGGGAACACTCTCCAAGGTGTGGGACACGTTCATGGCACCCCCTCGTGCAACTTCCATCACTGCGGGGCCCGCTATCAGCAGGAGGGACAAGTATCGGCGGATGTTGCGGGAGTACCTGGCAGACCGTAACCCTGTCCTCCCCGATCCCTCGGCGTCCTACACTTACTGGGGTCTCCAAGTTGGACACGTGGCTGGAACTGTCCCTGTACGCCTTGGAGGTGCTGCCTGCCCTGCGCCAGCGTGCTATCAGAAAGGGTGTTCAGCGCAGCCGGGGGCATTATAACCGATAAGCGCAGCCGCCTGTCAACCGACAGTGCCGACAGGCTGACGCTAATCAAAATGAACAGCAAGTGGATTGACCCGGACTTTGCTTCTCCAACCGTGGAAAGCAGCCAAAAGTGAAGTGCCATCTGTATGAAGTGCCATTCCTCCTCCACCTCCTCCTCCTCCTCCTCCTTAACCGCCGTAGAATTGCTCCATAAATAAGAAAAATTTATATATTTATGGCTCACCTCTTGGGCCTCCACATAATTTTTAAGAGGTCTCACCTCTTGGGCCTCCACATAATTTTTAAGAGGTCTCACCTCTTGGGCCTCCACATAATTTTTTAAGAGGTCTCACCTCTTGGCCTGCAACAAATGTTTAAGAGGTCTCACCTTTTGGCTCCACATAATTTTAAGAGGTCTCACCTTTTGGGCCTCCACATAATTTTTAACAGGTCTCACCTCTTGGGCCTCCACATAATTTTTAACAGGTCTCACCTCTTGGGCCTCACATAATTTTTAAGAGGTCTCACCTCTTGGCCTGCACAAACTGTTTAAGAGGTCTCACCTCTTGGGCCTGCACAAAATGTTTAAGAGGTCTCACCTCTTGGGCCTGCACAAAATGTTTAAGAGGTCTCACCTCTTGGGCCTCCACATAATTTTAAGAGGTCTCACCTCTTGGGCCTCCACATAATTTTTTAACAGGTTCTCACCTCTTGGCCTCCACATAATTTTTAAACAGGTCTCACCTCTTGGGCCTCCACATATTTTTAGGTCTCACCTCTGGCCTCCACATAATTTTTAAGAGGTCTCACCTCTTGGCTCATCTCCAGGTTCACTTTGGGCCACATAATTTTTAAGAGGTCTCACCTTTGGGCCTCCACAAAATTTTAAGGGTCTCACCTCTTGGGCCTCCACATAATTTTTAACAGGTCTCACCTCTTGGGCCTCCACATAATTTTTAAGAGGTTCTCACCTCTTGGGCCTGCCACAAATCTTTAAGAGGTCTCACCTCTTGGGCCTCCACAAATTTAGGTCTCACCTCTTGGCCTCCACAAATCTTTAAGAGGTCTCACCTCTTGGGCCTGCACAAAATCTTTAAGAGGTCTCACCTCTTGGGCTCTCCTCCAAAGGTCTCAAAATCTTTAAAGAGGTCTCACCTCTTGGGCCTCCACAAAATCTTTAAGAGGTCTCACCTCTTGGGCCTCCACAAAAATCTTAAGAGGTCTTCACCTCTTGGGCCTCTGCCTCACAAAATCTTTTAAAGAGGTCTCACCTCTTGGGCCTCCACATAATTTTTAAGAGAGTCTCACCTCTTGGCCTCCACAAAATCTTTAAGAGGTCTCACCTCTTGGGCCTCCACAAATCTTTAAGAGGTCTCACCTCTGGGCCTCCACAAATCTTTAAGAGGTCTCACCTCTTGGGCCTCCACAAAATCTTTAAGAGGTCTCACCTCTTGGGCCTCCACATAATCTTTAAGAGGTCTCACCTCTTGGGCCTCCACAAAATGTTTAAGAGGTCTCACCTCTTGGGCCTCCACATAATTTTAAGAGGTCTCACCTCTTGGGCCTCCACAAAATCTTTAAGAGGTCTCACCTCTTGGGCCTCCACAAATCTTTAAGAGGTCTCACCTCTTGGGCCTGCCACAAAATCTTTAAGAGGTCTCACCTCTTGGGCCTCCACATAATTTTTAAGAGGTCTCACCTCTTGGGCCTCCACAAAATCTTTAAGAGGTCTCACCTCTTGGGCCTGCACAAAATCTTTAAGAGGTCTCACCTCTTGGGCCTCCACAAAATCTTTAAGAGGGTCTCACCTCTTGGGCCTCCACAAAATCTTTAAGAGGTCTCACCTCTTGGGCCTGCACAAAATCTTTAAGAGGTCTCACCTCTTGGGCCTCCACAAAATCTTTAAGAGGTCTCACCTCTTGGGCCTCCACAAAATCTTTAAGAGGTCTCACCTCTTGGGCCTCCACAAAATCTTTAAGAGGTCTCACTTCTTGGGCCTCCACATAATGTTTAACAGGTCTCACCTCTTGGGCCTCCACATAATTTTAAAGAGGTCTCACCTCTTGGGCCTCCAACAAATCTTTAAGAGGTCTCACCTCTTGGGCCTCCACAAAATCTTTAAGAGGTCTCACCTCTTGGGCCTCTTCACAAAATCTCTTTTAAGAGGTTCACCTCTTGGCCCTCCACAAAATCTTTAAGAGGTCTCACCTCTTGGGCCTGCCAAAATCTTTAAGAGGTTCACCTCTTGGGCCTCCACAAATCTTTAAGAGGTCTCACCTCTTGGGCCTCCACAAATCTTTAAGAGGTCTCACCTCTTGGGCCTCCACAAAATCTTTAAGAGGTCCTCACCTCTTGGCCTCCACAAATTTTAAGAGGTCTCACCTCTTGGGCCTTCCACAAAATCTTTAAGAGGTCTCACCTCTTGGGCCTGCACAAAAATCTTTAAGAGGTCTCACCTCTTGGGCCTCCACAAAATCTTTAAGAGGTCTCACCTCTTGGGCCTCTGCTCACAAAAATCTTTAAGAGGTCTCACCTCTTGGGCTCCACAAAATCTTTAAGAGGTCTCACCTCTTGGCCTCACAAAAATCTTTAAGAGGTCTCACCTCTTGGGCCTGCACAAAATCTTTAAGAGGTCTCACTCTTGGGCCTCCCACAAAATCTTTAAGAGGTCTCACCTCTTTAGCCTCCACACAATTTTTAACGGGTCTCACCTCTTGGGCCTCCACATAATTTTTAAGAGGTCTCACCTCTTGGGCCTCCACAAAATGTTTAAGAGATCTCACCTCTTGGGCCTCCACATAATTTTTAAGAGGTCTCAGCTCTTGGGCCTCCACATAATTTTTAAGAGGTCTCACCTCTTTAGCCTCCACACAATTTTTAAGACGTCTCACCTCTTGGGCCTCCACAAAATTTTCCATGAGCCTCTGGCCAGCCCACGGCCTCTTCCTGCCTTTTGCGGTCCTACGCATCCCTCCACATCCCCACTGCTTTACCTGCTAGACATGACACTGGGCCAGGTCGGGTCACTGATATCTCTAGCGCCAACAATTTGGGCATTTTAAGGCTTCTGCATGTGTTTGAGTTGTTTTTACATTTTAAAGAAGACATGTCTGACCACATTTCACACACACACACAATGACAATTAGGGGTGGGGTCTATTTGCTTTCCCCCTTGCCTATGCCATCTGTGGTTGTCATAGGCAACGTGATTTTAAGGGGTGCAGAATTTCATCTTCTTTTTTGTCTAGTTTGGCTTGGGGTCCATGGCAATGTAGAGGAAAGAAGGTTTCCTTGTATGGTCTCACTTTACAGAGAGGTTAGATTGTCCTTGGAGTGTATTGTTGAGAGGCTGTGATAGTGGCGTAATAGTGCGACTTGGGCGCGTTATATGCACCCAGACATGCTTCCCCTGCTGTCCCAGTTGCATTCCAGCAGTGTTGGCATCCTTTTCTGAGGTTTCAGGGTGGACTTGGTGACCTCCAAGTGGTCGAATTGAGATTTCCAAGTGGCGAGCATTTTTTTCCCATAGACTTTAATGGGATTCGATATTCGGTCGAATAGTCGAATTTCGCAGTCTATTCGAATCGAATTTCGAACTTTCGAATATTTCACTACTCGCTCATCTCTATTCATTACCTTGCTTCCCAATGTAGTGGCTAGCAAGAGATATTTCATTTTTTTATCAACTGCCAACTCAGATGTGTGTACTATAGGGGGTGCAGAGGTAAAATCTCTTTCCATTGGTTCAATCATGTAAAAAGGGTGTGCAAATGTCAGGTAAGACAGGAAAAGAAACCTTATATATTTAGATGAAATAGGCAGTCATGAATACCAAAGAAATCCTTTTTATTGCTGAAAAGACTTGTGTCTCACCAAGAGGAGAGAAGAAACTGATTATGCAAGATGGATTAACAAAGAATAAAACATGTAGCTGTCAATCTTAAAATGATACTTACCTTTCTCAGCATATCAGAAGGACACTTTAGGTTTCTTATCTCATAGATACAGCAGGGGAATGAAGGGTTGCAGTATCAAAATTTATCCAACCACATACCGTATGTGCAAAATATTGTCATTTCCCTCACGTGTACAGTATGATAATGAACACTTCTAAAGACCACAGTTTGATAAGAGCAAATATACATGATCCCTAATTTACATTTTCTAATTCATCAGTGCATGACAAAAACATTTTACCCTTTAATTATAATCTTACAGTCACATTCACCATTACCATGTATAAAATGAAACATATTGTACTAAATCCAATGAATGCAAAGGCAAAATGAAAAAAGAATACAGTACATAGTGATATACAGTACAGAGCAAAAGTTTGGACACACCTTCTCATTCAAAGAGTTTTCTGTATTTTCATGACTATGAAAATTGTAGATTCACACTGAAGGCATCAAAACTATGAATTAACACATGTGGAATTATATACTTAACAAAAATTGTGAAACAACTGTAAATATGTCTTATATTCTAGTAGCCACCTTTTGCTTTGATTACTGCTTTGCACACTCTTGGCATTCTCTTGATGAGCTTCAAGAGGTAGTCACCTGAAATGGTTTTCACTTCACAGGTATGCCCTGTCAGGTTTAATAGGTGGCATTTCTTGCCTTATAAATGGGGTTGGGACGATGAGTTGTGTTGGGCAGAAGTCAGGTGGATACACAGCTGATAGTCCTACTGAATAGACTGTTAGAATTTGTATTATGGCAAGAAAAAAGCAGCTAAGTAAAGAAAAACGAGTGGCCATCAGTACTTTAAGAAATGAAGGTCAGTCAGTCCGAAAAATTGGGAAAACTTTGAAAGTGTCCCCAAGTGCAGTCGCAAAAACCATCAAGCGCTACAAAGAAACTGGCTCACATGAGGACCACCCCAGGAAAGGAAGACCAAGAGTCACCTCTGCTGCGGAGAATAAGTTCATCCGAGTCACCAGCCTCAGAAATCGCAGGTTAACAGCAGCTTAGATTAGAGACCAGGTCAATGCCACACAGAGTTCTAGCAGCAGACACATCTGTTAAGAGGAGACTGTGTGCAGCAGGCCTTCATGGTAAAATACCTGCTAGAAAACCACTGCTAATGACAGGTAACAAGCAGAAGAGACTTGTTTGGGCTAAAGAACACATGGAATGGACATTAGACCAGTGGAAATCTGTGCTTTGGTCTGATGAGTCCAAACTTGAGATCTTTGGTTCCAACCACCGTGTCTTTGTGCGACGCAGAAAAGGTGAACGAATGGACTCTACATGCCTGGTTCCCACCGTGAAGCATGGAGGAGGAGGTGTGATGGTGTGGGGGTGCTTTACTGGTGACACTGTTGAGTATTTATTCAAAATTGAAGGCATACTGAACCAGCATGGCTACCACAGCATCTTGCAGCGGCATGCTATTCCATCCGGTTTGCGTTTAGTTGGACCATCATTAATTTATCAACAGGACAATGACCCCAAACACACCTCCAGGCTGTGTAAGGGCTATTTGACCACGAAGGAGAGTAATAGGGTGCTACGCCAGGTTACCTGGCCTCCACAGTCACCAGACCTGAACCCAATCGAGATGGTTTGGGGTGAGCTAGACCGAAGAGAAGGCAAAAGGGCCAACAAGTGCTAAGCATCTCTGGGAACTCCTTCAAGACTGTTGGAATACCATTTCAGGTGACTACCTCTTCAAGCTCATCAAGAGAATGCCAAGAGTGTGCAAAGCAGTAATCAAAGCAAAAGGTGGCTACTTTGAAGAACCTAGAATATAAGACATATTTTCAGTTGTTTCATACTTTTTTGTTAAGTATATAATTCCACATGTGTTAATTCAAAGTTTAGATGCCTTCAGTGTGAATCTACACTTTTCATAGTCATGAAAATACAGAAAACTCTTTGAATGAGAAGGTGTGCCCAAACTTTTGGTGTGTACTGTACATACAGTGCCTTGCGAAAGTATTCAGCCCCCTGGAACTTTTCAAGCTTTTGCCACATTTCAGACTTCAAACAAAAAGATATAACATTTAAAATTTTTGGTGAAGAATCAACAAAAAGTGGGTCACAATTGTGAAGTGGAACGAAATTTATTGGATCATTTAAACTTTTTTTGTAATAATAAAACTGAAAAGTTGGGCGTGCAAAATTATTCGTCCCATTTACTTTCAGTTCACAAAACTCACTCCAGAAGTTCATTGAGGATCTCTGAATGATCCAATGTTGTGAATGCTGTGATAGTCTCAGGGTTCTGCATCATAAAGACCAAGGAGCACACCAGGCAGGTCCGTGATACTGTTGTGGAAAAGTTTAAAGCCGGATTTGGATACCAAAAGATTTCCCAAGCTTTAAACATCCCAAGGAGCACTGTGTAAGCGATCATATTGAAATGGAAGGAGTATCAGACCACTGCAAATCTACCAAGACCCGGCTGTCCCTCTAAACTTTCATCTCAAACAAGGAGAAGACTGATCAGAGATGCAGCCAAGAGGCCCATTATCACTCTGGATGAACTGCAGAGATCTACAGCTGAGGTGGGAGAGTCTGTCCATAGGACAACAATCAGTCGAACACTTCACAAATCTGGCCTTTATGGAAGAGTGGCAAGAAGAAAGCCATTTCTCAAAGATATCCATAAAAAGTCTTGTTTACAGTTTGCCACAAGCCACCTGGAAAACACACCAAACATGTGGAAGAAGGTGCTGTGGTCAGATGAAACCAAAATCCAACTTTTTGGAAACAAAAAAGATATGTTTGGCGTAAAAGCAACACAGCTCATCACCCTGAACACACCATCCCCACTGTCAAAACATGGTGGTGGCAGCATCATGGTTTGGGCCTGCTTTTCATCAGCAGGGACAGGGAAGATGGTTAAAATTGATGGGAAGATGGATGGAGCCAAATACAGGACCATTCTGGATGAAAACCTGTTGGAGTCTGCAAAAGACCTGAGACTAGGACGGAGATTTATCTTCCAACAAGACAATGATCCCGAACATAAAGCAAAATCTACAATGGAATGGTTAAAAAATAAAGGTATCCAGGTCTTAGAATGGCCAAGTCAAAGTCCAGACCTGAATCCAATTGAGAATATGTGGAAAGAGCTGAAAACTGCTGTTCACAAATGCTCTCCATCCAATCTCAAAGAGCTCGAGCTGTTTTGCAAGGAAGAATGGGCAAGAATTTCAGTCTCTAGATGTGCAAAACTGATAGAGACATACTTCAAGCGACTTGTAGCTGTAATCGCAGCAAAAGGTGGCACAACAAAGTATTAATGCAAGGGGGCCGAATAATTTTGCACGCCCCACTTTTCAGTTTTATTATTACAAAAAAAGTTTAAATGATCCAATAAATTTTGTTCCACTTCACAATTGTGACCCACTTGTTGTTGATTCTTCACCAAAAATTTAAAATGTTATATATTTTTTTGTTTCAAACCTGAAATGTGACAAAAGGTAGAAAAGTTCCAGGGGACCGAATACTTTCGCAAGGCACTGTAGATGCATCTGCTATAGCCTAAAACACAAAGCATATTAAACAAAGTAGTAGTGAAATTAGGGCTCATTCAGATGGCAAATTGCGGATGTGAACAAACACGGATACCGGCCCCTGTGCGTTGTGCAATTTGCGGACAGCACATGGCCGTCACTCTAATAGAAAATGTGTATTCTTGTCCGCAATTGCGGGCAAGAATAGGACATGCTCTATATTTTTGCAGGGCCGTGGAATAGAACGATGGATGTGGATGGCACACTGTGTGCTGTCTGCATCTTTTGCGGCCCCATTGTAATGAATGGGAACAAAAGATACGGCCATCTGAATGAGCCCTTAGGCCTCTTTCACACGAACGTTGAGTTTTGCGGTCCGCAAATTGCAGAGCTACAAAAACAACGGATGGCATCCGTGTGCATTCCGTATTTTGCGGAACGGAACAGCTGGCCCCTAATAGAACAGTACTATTCTTGTCCGTAATACGGACAAGTATAGGACATGCTGTATTTTTATTTGCGGGCTACGGAACGGAGCAATGGATGTGGACAGCACACGGTGTGCTGTCCGCATTTTTTGCGGACACATAGAAATGAATGGGTCCGCATTTTTCATGTGAAAAATGCGTATCGAAGTCCGCAAAAAATACGTTCGTGTGAAAGAGGCCTTAACCTGACTTTTTAGAAAGACATAGCATTATGAAAATAAAAAAGGGGCGCTAAGACGCTTCCTAGTGAAGCACAATAATATATGAAAATTGGTGCCTACTAGAAATGGTTGTGCTGGCACAGGCCCAACGTTAGGGTATGCGAGCAGTCAGCAAGTGGTGAACCCAACTCCTTCCTGGTCAGAACCACACAAGGAATCCCATCTGGAGTGTGCAGGAACTTGATCAATGATGTAGGGAAAATGATGTATTTTTTTAAAATATACAATTAAAACATAGCAGATGACATTTTTTTGAGGCATACTGCCTCCTTCCTTCAAAACATGTCACTTTCTATTTTTTAATTGTATTTTCTAACAAATAAATAATTTTACCTACACATCATTGATCAGTGCTCTAGGACTGCACATGGTGTCGGCCTTGACATCCTTCTTTCCCTAGGATTAGTTAGTCATGTTTTATCTCTCCAGAGACAATATGGGGATAGTCTAAGGGTGGATTTAGACAAGCAGATAATCGTTTAAGCTATTACCGACATGAGCGACTATTGACCGACAACTAGCATTTAAATGAAAGGATTATCGTGTAAAATTTTGTGTTTCTTCGATCGTATAATTGTTGATACACCTGTCTACACAGGGCTCTCTGTCATCAGAATGTACATGATGTACATTTACATAATGTAATTAATTAATGACAAATTATGATTGTACTTCGCATCAACAATTTCACAGATGTTGAACAAGCGCCTTTGGTCAGATCCCTCAATCGTTACAAACATTTACATGCCATGATTCTCGTCCATCTTCCATCCTGTTCGAATTGTAACAATTATCTGCTCTTTTGAATCCACCATACAGGGGTTATCCAACCCCTATAATGTCCCCCAAAATGCCTGCATCCAGGTAATACTTACCCGCTCCCGGCACCCATGTCACTCTTGATGTCCGCACAGCTGCCGCTGCATCAAAACATCTAGCGACAGGGGTGGGGATTTGGTAGTTGGGGCTTGGCAGCAAATAGCAGGTCATGATGGGAGGCTCATTTCGTCGCAGCCTCCTCTTGGCTGCCCCTCTGTTGCCGAATGTTTTGATACGCTCAAAGGGGAGATGCAGCAGTGGTCATGCGGGCATCAGGAGCGAAGCAGGTGCCGGGGAGCGGGGTAAGTATTACCTGTATGCGGTGCCTGGGCACTTTAGGAGGCATTATAAGGGTTGGATAACCCCTTTAAGACAGTACTGATGACTGTAAAAGTGAATGGAGTGGGTAGGAGCACATGGTGATGTCACTTACTAGAAACCACCAGAAGTAATGGAAGAGATCCAAGAAACATCTAAATAAAAAAAATACACAGAAAGGGCTAAAATGGAAGCATGTCATTGATTATGGTGACCAATTAGTTTACTATTATTCCATGCTTTTAACCCCTTCAACCCCGGGCCTGTTTTCACCTTCCTGACCAGGCCATTTTTTGCAAATCTGACATGTGTCACTTTATGTGGTAATAACTTTGGAACGCTTTTACTTATCCAAGCCATTCTGAGATTGTTTTCTCGTCACATATTGTGCTTCACGACAGTAGTAAATTTGTGGCAAAATAATTCATTTTTATTTATAAAAAAATACCAAATTTACCAAAAATTTGGAAAAATTTCCAAATTTCAATTTCTCTACTTTCAAAATATATAGTAATACCTCCAAAAATAGTTATTATTTTATATTCCCCATATGTCTTCTTTATGTTGGCATCATTTTATAAATGTAATTTTACTTTTTTGGGACGTTAGAAGGCTTAGAAGTTTAGAAGCCATTTTTCAAATTTTCAACAAAATTTCCCAAACCATTTTTTAAGCACCAATTCAGATATAAAGTGATTTTGAGTGGCTTATGTAATGGAAACCACCCATAAATGACCCAATTTTAGAAACTACACCCCTCAAATTATAAAAAAAACTGCTGTTACAAACTTTGTTAACCCTTGAGGTGTTCCACAAGAATTAATGGAAAATGGAGGTGAAATTTCAAAATTTCACTTTTTTGGTAGATTATTCATGTTAATAATTTTTTTCTTGCAAAACAGCAAGGGTTAACAGCAAACTAAACCTCAGTATACATTACTCTGATTCTGCAGTTTACTGAAATACCCCATATGTGGTGGTAAATGTCTCTATGGGTTTGTGGCAGTGGTCAGAAGGAAAGTAGCGCCATACGGATTTTGGAGGCAGATTTTGCTAGAATGGTTTTTAGGCACCATTTTGTAATTGAGAGACCCTGACGTACCCCTACAGTGGAAACCCTCAAAAAGTGACCCCATTTTTGAAACTACACCCTTCAAAGAATATATTAAGGGGGGTACTGGCCACTTTGACCCCCTAAGCGTTTTATGGAATTTGGAAACACGCTGTGAAAATGAAAAGTTTCATTTCTTAAAATAAAATGTTGCTTTAGCCCCAAATTTTTCATTTTCACAAGGGGGAACAGGAGAAAAGCACACCATAATTTGTTCCCCATTTTCTCCTGAATACGGCAACACTCCATATGTGGTGGTAAACTGCTGTGGGGGCACATGGCAGGACTCAGAACAGAAGGAGCGCCATATGGATTTTGCAGCACAGATTTTGATGGATTGGTTTGCGGGAGCCATTGATTTTTATTTTTTTGAGTTATTGTCTTATGTGGGGGCTCATTTTTTGCGGGACAAGGTGTCGTTTTCATTGGTACCATTTTGGGGTACATAAGACTTTTTGATCGCCTGCTATTACACTTTTTGTGAGGCAAGGTGAAAAAAATGGCTGTTATGGCATAGTTTTTTAAATTTTTTTTTACAGCATTCACCTGGGGGGCCATCTCATGTAATATTTTTATAGAGCAGGTTGTTCCAGACGTGGCGATACCCAATATGTCAAACATTTTTATTTTTGAAAAGTTTTACACATTAGATGCATTTTTGAACAGAACAAAACCTTTTTTTTTGTGTTGCTATTTTCTGAGAGCCATATTTTTTTATTTTTTGGGCGATTGTCTCAGGTAGGGTCTACATTTCTGCAGGACGAGATGACGGTTTGATTGGTACCATTTTGGGGTAAATATGCCTTTTTGATCGCCTGCTATTACACTTTTTGTAAGGGAAGGTGACCAAAAAAAGGCTGTTTTGGCACAGTTGTTTTTTTTTTTTTTTACTGCGTTCACCTGGCGGGGTGGATCATGTGATATTTTTATAGAGCCGGTCGATACGGACGTGGCGATACCTAATATGTCTATTTTTATTATTTTCACAATTTTTTACAATTTTTTTATATTATTTTGTGAAAAGGACCCTTTTTATTTTTTTGGAACTTGAAACTTTTTTTTGTAAAACTTTATTTTTTCACTTTTTTTCACTTTCTTTTTTTACACTTTTTTAACTTTTGGGGTCTGATCCCCTTTACAATGCATTACAATACTTCTGTATTGTAATGCACTGGCTGGAAGTGTATTACACACAGTAATACACTTCCAGCCTTACTTCCTGTAAAGATCCAGGGGGCTGGATCTCACAGGCTTCCATAGATAGCAGCCAGATGCCTAAGGAAGGCATCCGGCTGCTATCTAAGCCATCGGGTCCCCGTCACAGCAGCGCGGGGACCCGATGGACACCCGCTCCGACCGCCCGCATCGCATGTGCCGCTGTCAGCGCGGACCGTGGCACATTAAGGGTTAATACGCCCGCATCGGTGTTTTCACCGATGCGGGCGTATGCAGCTGGGGTCCGGCTACTGGGAACAGCCGGCCCCCCGCAGCTGATCGGGCGGGCGCAGCTCCTGCACCGGCCCGATCAGCGCGCCGTAGTACTACGGCGCTGGTCGGAAAGTTACTTTGCTGGTCGCAAAGGGGTTAAAGGGTACCTGGACAGGTAGATGACAGCTTGGAACATATTAGTGGCCATGGGCAACACTGTTCCCTTGTATTTACCAATCTGAAAATGATAGTATTACACAGGATTTTCCTAGGAAAACCTGAGTAGATTGTGAATGTGTTGCTACAGGGAGGAAATGTCATTAGAACATTTTAATATTTCTTTCTAGATTATGATAGCTAAATGGAACTGTGGTGACTAGAAGCTTTTCTGCATGCAAAGTACACAGCAAAAACATTTATGAAAAAAAAAAGAAGAAACAAGTAGATGTTGGTAAAGTCCAGTCTAGTTTGGGGTTCCTTTTTTTGGTTGTTGTACAGTCTTTTAGCCTTGTCTTTTTCGTGTGTATATGATAAGTTAATAAATAAATATGACTTTGTATTAATTTTGCTCATGACATGAATTTTTCTCATTATAGGTAGTTTCATTCACCTTACTACTAGGTTTGCATCTGTCTTTGGACATTTATGGCATATCAATAGGATATGCCCTAAATGTCTGATAGGTGTGGGTCTCACCTCTGGAACCTGCTCCTATCTCAAGGACTCGGCACAACCATAATTGGAGAGCAAGCTGCACATGTACATGTCCCATTGTTATGGAACTTCAAAAAATAGCGAATGAGTGAATGGAAGGGTGGCATGCGTGGCATGCTCTCTAAGATGAGAGCCTATTCTTAAGCTAGGACCGAGTCTCAGAGGTAGGACCCACACAGACATATATGGCATATCCTATCAATATGCTATAAATGTCCAGATGAATCCTTTAAATTTTGCATAGGCTTTTTACATGAGTTAAGTGTCATGTAATTCAAAATGGGAGCTAGAGGCCAATATCCCATGTAGTCTTCACAATGCATTAATTTCTACATGGAGAGGAAGAGTCTTAAATTATTTCAGTCCTTTACTTCCTCCTTGCTGAAACAGCTAAAGCAATTTTAACATCTTAGAGAATTTACTAGGTAATTGCAACTCTTTACTTCCTCCTTGCTGAGAAAAAGCAAAAACATTTTGAATATCTTAGGTAGTTTGCTAGGTCATAAGGCTTTGGGATCATAGAAGCATCAGCATTGATTCAGGTCAGCAAGCTCACTCTACTGAATCTGCAGTGTGACAGGGGTGAATGGAGTGGGTCATAAGGATTTGAGGTTTCATTTTATTTTTATCACTAATAGTAGAATAAGATTGAGCAGGGAAATCCAAGGCCCTGATTTATCATGCCTACACTCCAGTATTGTGGCTTTAAAAAGTTTCAAATTAAAGGGGTTGTCTGAGTTATTTTTTTGTTCTTTGTATGTTACTAACTTGTCAAGTATAACAACTTTCCCATACACTTTGTGCTTCTAAAGCTGCTTGTTTGTCAGAGTTCACTGAGGGTCACATGACCTGTGATGTCACCTTATCTCCCTGCTGTGTGATGTTTCGTGCACAAGCCTCAGAGATCAGATAACAGTCTGTACACGAGACGTCACTGTGCTGGCCACGCCCCCCTGCACTGCCCGGCTGCTATCTGCTCTCTCCCTGGATTCTTTCAGATAAAACATTAACCCCTTCAGCCAGAACACACTGAGGGCTCAAGGCTTTACACAGGAAGGCAGTGAGGAGACAAATGCTGTGCACAGGAGTTGTAGAGGAATTGTATTGCACAAGAACAGGTAGGGGGAAGTTCCTGTGTATATCAGCAGTGTCATTGTACATACAGCTGGGACTTGTAGTCCTACACACACAACATGCTGCTGAGTATTCCAGGAGACAGACATGTCACTCAGGGCAGCTTTTCTATTCACTAACCTTTGCAGAGCAGGAAGGGGGAGGGGCAGAGATTGTTATTACTGCATGTAAACAAAGGCCAGAAGAGAACCAGGGAAATGAGGAAATATAGATTTTTTTTTGCCTGAAACTTGCTTAACTTATAAATATATATTGCTGCCCATCAGATTTACAGTGCTACATATTTTTTTTCATAACTCGGACAACCCCTTTAAGGTTTTTGTGACTTGTTGCTCTCTTGTTGCACACTTTTTGCATTTTTACATCACTCACTTATATTTTGAAATATGGTTTCAAAAGTAGGTGTGGTTAGCTATGTTAATGAGTTTTAATCTAGATTTGTCATTGAGACTTTTTTTAAAAGCTGCAAAAAAAGTCACTTTCTTGCTCCAGTAGGAGCTTGGAGATTAAAAACAAGCAGCTTTTCTAGACAAAAGTGTTAAGTTTAAGGATGAAACAAATTTATCAAGCAACAGTGACATTTGAAACATGTGACATACAGGAAGCCAACAAAGTCTCAAGCAAAACTGACTTCAAGTATTTCCCCCTCCCTCTCCCAAGAATGCCCATTGAGCACAACAATTCTTTACACAATTTCTGAGATATCCACTTTGGCCTGTATTCTAATGGTCCTATAAAAGGGTTTGTCTAGTCCATTTATATTGATAGCCTACCGTCAATATCTAACCAAGCTGGTTATTGCAGTGCTGCTCTCATTGAAGTGAATAGGACTGGTCAGAAGTAACCTGTTCCTTCCGATACGCAATAGACAGAGAGGTGTAGATTCAGCACCTATTTGCTGGACTCGAGGTACTCAAAAATATGATCTTTCTGCTTCTTGTAGAAAAAGCAAGTGGCCATTTGCTAATTATCTTTATATTATTTTTTTGTCTCCTTTTTTTTCCTTGTTTCCTTGCTGATATATACCACAATGCTGATATATTCGTAAAGGATACATAAGATAACTCAAATTGTTAGGATAACTGCAACGTAATGGTATGGAGATGATAAGCTGTGGGAAACGTGTGCAATAAAATTAGCAGCTAATGTGTTTGGGCAGCACCCAAAACAAGACAGGGTCAATGACTGTATGGTTTCTAATTGTCTGAGAGATACTAAAGATAAAACCTTATCCAAGTCATGATATACTGCAAAATATGTCCCAAGGGTCTTTGTGAAATGCAATAAACTTACAGTAGCTTGAAGAAACATAAAAAATATGAAATGCTTTAGCTAGAGAATAGTTGTTGTATGTCATATTAGTGCTGAAATCTAGATGAGATCTTAAGAAATGGTGGGATTTATTGACAACACTAAAACTTGGGGGATCATGCCAATGGATGCCAAATGCTAAAAAAATGTCATCAAGAACTGAGGAAAAAACCCACTGAACATCAGGGATTAGAACACAAAATAACTGAACATTTACTAGAAAAACTGCAGATGTTTTCCAGGACATTATATTACGGACTTTAGGGACTTTAGCCCCTATATACACAATTGCTACTAATCTGAAGAAGAACAATATAATCTGCCAAAAGGTTGTTCTTGTCTTGTCTCACAATGGTGTGAATAAACTACCAATTAGAGATGAGCGAATCTATTCGCCGCTTCGTAGATTCGTATTGAATATTACAAATTTTCTACTCCGAATCGAATCCGGATTTTTCGGATTCGCTTTGTATTATTCGTATATTTTCACAAAATTTTGAACGCTAACAGTACGTACGATACATACGCTATGTACGTAACGTACGCATTGTTCGTGAAGCGGGAAAATGACAATACGCCCCCTCAAGATACCCCCCCCCTCAGAAGCGGGAAAAACCAGCCAGGCCCATATAGGGAGTGAAGACTCCTCCCTCAATACTTCTCCCTCCTCTGAACCAGTTTAGACCAGCGCTGAACACTGAACAGTACAGCAAGCATAGCTAAAGAACTGCATCCGAAGTAGAGTGAAATGGTCTTTGGGGACGAATTCCCCCAAACCACCGCCTGCTCCAGGCATCAGAGAGTCACAACTGTGCAAGAGAGACTCACCGGCTTCAGTGTCCATATTCTCCTTGCCGCATGGTGAGGCGGCTCGTCGTGAGGTGGCTGGTGCGGCTGCTTCGGCTGGTGCGGCTGGAGTGTCCACTTCGCCGACCAGGGGGAGATCAACACCTTCCATATGGCAGAACCTGATTGTGCCAGCATCGGTGACGGCCCACGCGCAGACCCTCTGGGACTACAAGAATGCGGTGGAGGACTGGGTGATCCAGGTACTGGACCATCCTAGGCCGAGAGATCCTACATTGGAGTGCCGAAAGGGAACTGTCCTGTGGTTTTCTGTGGACCGAGGCTCTGGCTTCCTGGCGGACGACGAGGGCGGCAAGGAGTACTTCGTGGGCCGCAGGTCAGTTAAACGACCGTACCTGCCCCAACCCCATCACAGCCTGTACGTGGGGCTGGGGCTTCTTCTCTGGGTGCAACCTTCCCTCCACCACTGCAGCCTGAATTCCTTACCCCTGCTGTCCCGGCAGGAGGATCTGAAAAAGCGCAAGTGGCTGCAGCGCTCAACAGTGTGACCACCATCCGGATCCGGTCAAGTCCGACTTCCGGAAGAAGAGGTCAGTGGAGTTCCACCACGGCAGCGAGCTTGGCCTACAGGAGGCAGGAGCGTCCTCTCTTGTCTTTCAGCAGTAGCTCAAGCGAGGAGGACTTCAGGTCCCTCATCTGAGGAACCCAACTACTGGCTGTCTGATTTAAGGGACACTTCAAGAGGACCTATGGGAGCCACACCATGGACTGCACCTGACGGGTGAGAACTAGTTGGCACTTTTTTTGTTTGTTTAGTTTGTATTGCCCCCTGTTTGACTCTCACCAAGATGGGCATGGCTTGTCAGGACTCCCCCCATTCTGCAGAAAATTCCCAGTTGTGCCTAAGCACACCTATTCCCCCCCCCCTCAGGTTATTTGGGAGCCCACTTTGCAAAAATGGTTCTCTATTTGCTGCTATTTTCTATTATCCATGTGGATCACACGGTACCTGTTTGGATTACAAAATTACCTCATGTGGATTACAATTGCATTTTGGACTGTGTTCCAGTGTTTCATTATCAAGCAGCCATAAGGAGAGACTCAAACGTATATCTGAGCCTTTTATGCTTGCAAATGTGAAATTGCACTAAAATGTTTGCATACTGTCTTTGCTGTGTTTTAGCAATAATTTTTTTACAGGTTTAGCAACGTTCAAGCACTTTAGCCCATTGTGTGTATTCTTTTTCAGGTACTGCAATGTGTCTTATATTAATGCACTTATTGTACGGTGTTGTTTTAGTAAATTATGCACTTAGCCAGATAGCTAAGTAGCACCTTACTTTCCTACCTCATATTGACTGCCTCTAAAGACTGTACGCCGCAGCCTAGCCTCGTGCGTATGACGCAATCGCGAGTCAATAGTACGCTAAGGATTCGTACGCACTTTGTACGCTAATGCTTACGTATTGCGTACTTTTAACAATGCTTAGTGTATGTTCGTAATTTGTGTAGGAATGTTTGCAAAACAATGATTATTTTTGAACGAAAATTCGACCGAATAAATTCGTATTAAGAACGAATCTTGTCATAAATTCGTCGAACATTCACCGAAGCAAATTTTGGATGATTCGCTCATCTCTACTACCAATGATTGCATTTCATGTAATACAGAGTGCTTTTTCTATTACAGATTTTCGTTTCTTAATAATTGAAAGGAAATGTTGGAAATGAAAGAGGAAATTGACAGTTATGAGAACAATGAGCTATATTTAAAAATAGAAAATTTCCATTTTTGCAATTGAAATAAACTGTGCTGAAATTGGACCTGATACCATTTGTAGACTGAGAACTTATCATATTACATTGTTTAATAGAATTTGTGTGTTTTGTTGAATCCACTTAAAATACTTTGAAACTATGGTATAAGGACCTGAGGGCAGTCCTAGTAGTCTTCTCTATATTTACCCAGCATGCTTTTCCATTTAACATGTTCATTCACCTATAGGGACGTGTGCAAAAATGCTTCATCATCTCAGCATAACATTTTAAGGGAGTCTGTCCTTCCAAAATTGGTTTCAAAGTAAGCGTACAACCATAGGATACATAAAACACCTTTCTTGTGAAAAGCTATTAATCACTCAATTATACATATTATTGTTAGTTTTTCAAGACATGTGACAAGATAACATTGAATATGTGATGTTAAATCAAAATGTAGACAATAAACTATCAAAACAAGGACATTATTATGCATAAAACTAAGAAACTGAATAAAATACATTAACATAGGAGTAACCAAGACAATTACCAAGGCCAAGATACCATTATTGCAATGATGAAATAATCAGTGCAAGGCCAGCTCCCACCTATCAGTGGTAATTAATTTAATATTATGTATCCAATGCATTCAATGTATAGATAATAGATACTGAAACATGACAACTTGAATGATTATATTCTATACGTGTAAAAACTGAGTGTACTGCAAGGACTCTATAAAATAAAATAGGCTTAATTTTAAGGCTGCAATTGATGCAGTTGGGAATATCCAGAGATTTGATATGTCTCATACAACATGTCTGTATTACAGAGGCAGGATAAGCAACCTTCTAGAGAGATGACATGGGAAAGAAGATTGCTAGAAGTGCTAATTCAGGAGTCACTACTGTTTACAGGAAATTGAATCTGTCAGGAGTCTAATTTGCAAGAAATAGAGCAGGAAGAGCTCAGTAGATTTATATATTGTTTTGTTGGAAAATGTTTAATATAACTTGTATTTTATCCATACAAATACTTGCTCTTTCTATACTTAGTAGACCATTGGATAGTCCCATTCAGTGATCAACATCCTTCTCTGTATACCTATGCATATAGATGTAGTTGTCAATCACTATGTAGGACCACCCACTGGACTCCTAAACATAAATGATCATTTAGTTAAATGAATAAAATGCAAGTCACACGAACCTTTTGCTGAAAAAAAAAAACTATATATCAATCAGCTCAGCATCTCCAGCTCTATAACATGATGCCCAGAGATAGGATGGTATTTATAATATGGAATTTTCCTTTAATCCGTGGTCAATTATTGGTATATTTTAATTCCAATAACTTGAAAGTCCAATAACTTAAAAGTCAGACCATGCGTTAGGAATAAACAGAATGATCACTAGCATTTACTAGCATTTTTAAGAAAAATTGCATATTGGATTGAAAAGGGAGTGGAAGTGTAAAAGAAAGATTGTATATCACTACATCTTTAGTGATCATATAGTGGGTTCATGTGGGAACTGTATATTTTGTGTCAAAAGCAGCATCAGAACCCATCAGAGCATGATACTTTATGATATTTTATGTACTTAGATGGAATCCAATGCCATCTTTGATGCAAAATGGACCCACAATACAAAGTGTAAATGAGTTCTAAGGCTTCATGCATATATCACATGAATCTTGAATTCGGCATCCAAAAACTTCTAGTGCTATATTTCTCTGATATTACACAGAACATTTTGTCACCAGAGGTAAGAAGGGTTGGGAACCACCACACAGTTTTTTTTTTATTAATAGTATACTACTTTTTTGCAACAAAAGCAAAACTCTTCATTTCTTTATCCCTTCCTTTGTTACTTGAAGGCCTTATAGCAATGCATTGTTAATATAGATATCTCTATATCTATGTCTATATGCATACTTGATGCTTATTTTATCATAGCCCACATATTTGTCTTTAGACAATTTTTTTTTTTTTTTTTAAGATCGGTGGCCTGTCCCCTTTCTTGTCCACCCTCACGGCCTTTTTTAGACCTGGCTTGAGCGAGGAAAGTCGTAGATTGGGACACAAATAACCTTTACGCCCCAATCTGCGCCAGAAATATGCCAAAAATAGGCAAATTTCTGATAAATGACCTCCTTTGTCTTTATAATCTGTATAACCCATATGTACTAAAATAACCAGTTAAGTCACAATTCACTGAAATGGCCATATTGAATCTCATTTTCTGCAGTGCAGATGTAAACCCGTTTGGCTCTCGCCTTCCGTATCAGAAGCAGACACACACAGAGATTCTGCAGAGGTTGTAAATGCTCCAGGCACAAATCAGATGAGTGAATTCAAACATCTTAGAAGCTCATTAACGTGCTAAATCATTGCAAACTTGAGAGGGCACAACATGCATCTTTTATTTAGAAATACACTAATTAAAGCTCAGACAATACATGGAGTAATTTGGCATTTTCTTTGCACACTGTAACAATCAGCAAGACTGAGTATAAAAATGTGAAAAGCAATTAAGTATCATTGATTAGCTCATGTGCAACTGAGATACAGGTCCATTTCATGATAATGTATTAGTTAAAACCTCTGTCAGATAGAAATGAAGACTGTATAGACTACATCAAGAATGTCCTCATTAATATGACATTTTATACATTCATGAGGTCTATAGCTGTTACGTGGATACCTAGGCATTCATTTACCGCAGTGCATTCCTATTATTTAGGGATTCACACCACATTTTTGCATCTCATTTTTTAGTTGGTGGGCATATGCTATATTACTGTACATAGGATATGAACTAGAGATGAGATAATCGATTCAGAATTAACTGGATTCATTACGAATTTCACCAAATTTGGCTGCCAAAGGAATTTGAAGTTTGGTGATTCACATCTGATGAGTGGCATCATTTTACTGTGAAAATTGGAGGGAGACAACTGGAGGGAGGATGAAAATGGAGGATCACATGGCCCTAGGAGGGGGCATGCCCTGATTTACTCAAAGGCTGATAGACTGTGAGCCAATCAGGGGAAGGATTTTGGAAGGTTCTTCAGCATCTGGGCTGGAAAGATGCTAATCTGTATTCAGCTTATGATCTGAGAGCAATTAGGACGGGGCTGGTCACTCCGATAAGTGTGTTTCATACTGCTGTGTTCATGTTATGCTGAAAAATCTGCAATCAAATCAACAAAATCCAGCAACAACTTCATGTTTTTCTGTAAATAAGCCAGTTAAAAAAAAAACTAAGAAAAAACTTGTTTCTATGGTTCATAAGTGTTTTATAGGCTTATTGTCAGCACCTGTAGCATTAGTAGCAATACATTCTGATGCAAACCCTGAGGAATGTCCCCCATATCTTTTTTTATAAGCTATAAATGTCAGGACCGGCAGTCATTGCACCCGTTCTGCTGGTCCTGTCTCTGACTCTGGTGGCGATGTGGTTGCCCGTGGCCAGGCTTCTTCCGCTATTTCATCAGGCTCCTCCTCCAGCCGACGGTCTCTGGCTGTGGATGCGCGTCCCAGGCAGGGGACGCGCGCGACGATCATAAGTGCCAGGGACGTGGCTGGTGTGCACACTCGCTCGCGGCCTGTTTCTGGTCGCCGGAAAATGCGAGCAATATAGTCTGTTTATTTTCTGTTCATTTGGTATCTCATGAGTTAAGTTTTGTTCCTTGCTTTCTCCTCCCAGTCAGCTGGTTGGGTGGGGTCTGCTAGGTATTTAAGGCCCTCAAATGTTAACCTTGCTGCCAGTGTTTGGAGTCTCCTTGCTACTACCTGGTTTGTCATTTGTGCTCTGCAGTTTTGATTCTAGTTGTTCTTTGACCCTTGGCGTGTTTTTTGACTACTCTTTGCTTGCTGATTTTGTTCCTGACGTACTCTCCTGGTTTTGACGCGGCTACCTGACTATCCATTTGGTTCTTGTTTGTCTGTCTTGTTTGTCTTCCCTTTCCCCTGCACTTTTGCTAGTGTATTTCAAGTCTTCAGGTTGTCGACTCAGAGGTTAGCCTGAGTAGGCAATAGACAGGGAAAGGGGTTGGGATTAAGCTTAAGGATCACTTACCCCTTATCTGTGTATCCCAGCCCTGACAGAAACACTGGCCCAAAAGAGGCCTGCAACCTGCATACGTCCAGCTACGTTCACTCCACCTATGGAGCCTATGTCAGCTGTGGTCGCACAGGTCCAGGCCTTGACCAAGTTGGTTCAAGATCTGGCTATCTGCCTTCAGGTCCAGGAAGACATGCATGCTACGGCCCCGGTGCCACCTCCGGCCGTTCAGTCACCTGCACCTGAACCTAAGGTTCTCCTTCCCGACCTTTTTTCTGGCGATTGTAAGAAATTTTTTTCATTTCGGGAAGGGTGTAAACTTTATTTTTCTTTACGACCTCGGTCCTCTGGGACAAAAGCGCAAAAGGTGGGGTTGGTTATGTCTCTCCTGCGGGGTGACCCGCAAAATTGGGCGCTTTCCTTACCTCCTGATTCACCTCTGCGCTCTTCTCTGGACAGTTATTTTTCTGCACTGGGTCAGATTTATGATGAACCAGACCGACCTGCGTTAGCGGTTTCCCACTTGTTATCCCTCCGTCAGGGTAGACAAATGGCGGAAGAATATTGTGCTACGTTCAGACAGTACGTGACGGACTCGGGGTGGAACGATCAGGCCTTGAAAGACCTATTCATGACCGGCCTCTCAGACCAGGTAAAAGACTTGTTATTAGCTCATGCAGAACCTAAAACTCTTGACGAAGCTATGACCCTCGCCATCCGGGCAGATCGACGCCTAAGGTCCAGACGACCACCTCGGGTGCCTCCCGCTCGCCGGCCGACCCTCAGTCCGGTCTCATCTCTACCTGGGCCTGAACCAATGGAGCTCGGCAGTATCACCCAAGAGCAGAGGAGGGAACAGCGCCGGAAGAATTGACTATGTTTCTACTGTGGGAGTCCCGAACATCAGCTAAATGCCTGTCCCAAGAAGTCACAGCAGGAAAACTTCCGCTCCTAGTCAGTCGTTGGGAGGACTGCCTAGGAGCTCAGGTACTCCCTAAAATTTTTGAAATGTTTTTGCCCTGCACTATTGAGGTCCAGTCAGCCTCATGTACAGGTCTGGCTTTTCTGGACTCTGGTGCAGCTGCTAATTTCATAGACTTGGATTTTGTGTCCCAGGTTTTGTCTTCCATGATTCCGTTGTCCCCTCCTATCCTAGTATCTAGTGTGGATATGACCCCATTGCGTGCTGGTTTGGTCAAATTCCGCACCCCTGAGATAAAATTGGTGGTGGGTGCACTACACATAGAATATTGTTCTTTTCTGGTTATGAAAAATTTGTCGGTGAACGTTATCCTGGAGATGCCTTGGCTCCAGGAACATAATCCAGATATTGACTGGGGTACACTGGATCTTGTTCGCTGGGGTCCTCGGTGTAAGGCCCATATGTCTCAGGTCTCACTCTGTACCACGATTGCATGTGATGCTGGGATCCCGGAGTTTATCTCTGATTTCGCAGATGTATTCTCCAAACCCCTGTCTCAAGTCCTTCCTCCTCATAGGGATTTTGACTGTAAAATAGATCTCTTGCCCAAAGTCAAGCTGCCTAAGGGTCGTATTTATAATCTGTCTGTACCTGAAAGATAGTTGCTTAAGCAGTATATTGATGAGAGCTTGGCTATTGTGCATATTAGACCTTCTGAGTCCCCAACGGGGGCTGGGTTCTTTTTTGTGGAGAAAAAAGATGGTGGGTTAAGGCCGTGTATTGATTACCGCGAATTAAAAAAAATCACGGTCAAGAACTCTGGACCTCTTCCTCTTATTCCGGACCTTCTGAATCAGGTTTCTGGGGCCAATTGGTTCTCCAAATTAGATCTAAGGGGAGCGTATAATCTGATTCGGATTCGGGAAGGAGATGAGTGGAAGACTGCTTTTAACACACCACTGGGGCACTTCGAATATCTTATTATGCCTTTCGGTCTGAGTAATGCCCCGGCAGTCTTCCAAGGTTTTATGAATACCATTTTTCATGATGTTATTGGGGTCTTTATGGTGGTCTATCTGGATGACATCCTGATTTTTTCTCCAGATCTGCCCACCCATCATGGACATCTTCGCCTTGTGTTGTCCCGGTTGCGAAAAAACTCTTTGTTCGCTAAGTTGGAAAAATGTATTTTTTGTGTGCAAAAGGTTTCATTTCTGGGTTATGTGGTCACTCCTTCCGATGTACAGATGGATCCGTGTAAGGTTCAGGCGATAGCAGAGTGGGTCCGCCCCACTGACTTAAAATCCCTTCAACGGTTTCTAGGTTTTGCCAATTACTACAGAAACTTTATAAAAAACTTTTCCATAATCGCCAAACCACTCACGGATCTTACCCACAAGGGGGCTGATCCTAGCAACTGGTCTCCTGCAGCATACTCTGCGTTTCAGGAGCTCAAGAAAGCTTTTTCTACAGCCCCTGTGTTGATTCAGCCTGATCTCTCTCAACCCTTCATTGTAGAGGTAGATGCTTCTGAGGTCGGTGTAGGGACAGTATTATCTCAAGGGTCTTCTGCTCTCACAAACCTCAGGCCATGTGCATTTTTCTCTAAAAAATTCTCTTCATGTGAAAGAAATTATGATATTGGGAATCGCAAGCTCCTTGCCATCAAATGGGCTTTTGAAGTGTGGCGCCATTTCTTGGAGGGAGCTCTTCACCCAGTGACAGTGATCACAGACCATAAAAACCTGGTGTATCTTGATAATGCAAAACGTCTCAATGCTCATCAGGCCAGATGGGCTTTGTTTTTCTCACGTGTTAATTTTGTTGTTACCTACCGACCGGGTACAAAAAAATGTTAAAGCTGATGCTTTATCCCGGAGTTTCAGTATTCCTGAGGGTTCGGAGTCTGAGTCTGGTAACATTTTACCTCCAGATATTGTACTGGCAGCTGTCTCCTCTCACCTCTCTTCTCAAATTCTTGCTGAACAAAATTCTGCTCCTAAAGACCTTCCGGAAGGCAAATTGTTTGTTCCCATGTCTTGCCATTTGAGAGTGTTACAGGAGACACATTGTTCAGTGCTAGCAGGTCACCCAGGTGTTCGGGGAACATTAGATTTACTGAAAAGAAATTATTGGTGGCCACGTATGCATGCTGACGTTTATGCTTTTGTTTAGGCTTGTCAAGTCTGTGCGCGGGGAAAGATCCCCAAGAGACGTCCTGAGGGACCTCTTCTCCCGCTCCCAGTGCCAGACAAACCCTGGTCTAACATTTCCATGGACTTTGTTACCGATTTGCCACCATCTCAGGGGTGCACTGTCATTTGGGTGGTGGTGGATCGGTTCTCTAAAATGGGTCACTTCATTCTGTTGAAAAAGCTGTCATCAGCGGAAGAATTGGTTGATCTATTTATCCAGCATGTGGTTCGTCTCCATGGTATTCCTGATGAGGTGGTATCCGACAGGGGGGTACAATTTGTGGCTAAGTTTTGGTGAGCTTTCTGTTCTAAATTAGAGGTTAAATTGTCCTTTTCTTCTGCCTTTCACCCTGAAACCAATGGGCAGATGGAGAGGATGAATCAGGAGCTAATCCAGTACCTTTGTCTTTTTATCTGACTGTCAGCATCAGTGGGCCTCATATCTTCCGCTAGCCGAATTTGCTATCAACAATCACACTAGTTCATCCACACTCACTTCACCCTTTTATTGTAATTATGGTTTTCACCCCAGGTTTTCTTTCTCATCGTGTTCTGTTTCTGATACTCCTCGGGCAGAATCCATAACTAACCAACTGTGCACAGTGTGGTCACGAGTTCAGCAGAACTTGAAAAAATCACAAAGCCAAATGGTCCACCATTCCAGGAATAAACGTACTGTCTCTGAAACTTTTGTTGTGGGTGATAAAGTCTTGTTGTCTACTAAAAACCTCAAATTGAAGGTTCTGTCTCTGAAATTTGCTCCTAGGTTCATCGGTCCTTTTGTCATAACTCATGTGTTTAATCCTGTATCTTTCAAGGTTGCGTTGCCCACGGAATGGCGGGTCCACAATACTTTTCATAAAAATCTGCTAAAGCGCTATGTTGACCCTGTTGTACCCCTCCCTGACCCTCCATCTCCGTCTGTTGTGGATGGAGATCTTGAGTATGAGGTGGAGAGGGTTCTTGACTCTAGGTTGGTGAGGAATTCCCTTCAGTACCTCATCCATTGGAAGAGATTCGGTCCAGAAGATAGATCTTGGGTCCCTGCTAGGGATGTGCATGCGCCCCGGTTAGTGAGATTGTTTCACCAGAGTCAACCTTCTAAACCATCTCTGAGTTCTAAGGGTCCAGAGGCCCCTCCTGGAGGGGGGGGGTACTGTCAGGACCGGCAGTCATTGCACCCGTTCTGCTGGTCCTGTCTCTGACTCTGGTGGCGATGTGGTTGCCCGTGGCCAGGCTTCTTCCGCTATTTCGTCAGGCTCCTCCTCCAGCCGACGGTCTCTGGCTGTGGATGCGCGTCCCAGGCAGGGGACGCGCGCGACGATCATAAGTGCCAGGGACGTGGCTGGTGTGCACAGTCGCTCGCGGCCTGTTTCTGGTCGCCGGAAAACGTGAGCAATATAGTCTGTTTATTTTCTGTTCATTTGGTATCTCATGAGTTAAGTTTTGTTCCTTGCTTTCTCCTCCCAGTCAGCTGGTTGGGTGGGGTCTGCTAGGTATTTAAGGCCCTCAAATGTTAACCTTGCTGCCAGTGTTTGGAGTCTCCTTGCTACTACCTGGTTTGTCATTTGTGCTCTGCAGTTTTGATTCTAGTTGTTCTTTGACCCTTGGCGTGTTTTTTGACTACTCTTTGCTTGCTGATTTTGTTCCTGATGTACTCTCCTGGTTTTGACGCGGCTACCTGACTATCCATTTGGTTCTTGTTTGTCTGTCTTGTTTGTCTTCCCTTTCCCCTGCACTTTTGCTAGTGTATTTCAAGTCTTCAGGTTGTCGACTCAGGGGTTAGCCTGAGTAGGCAATAGGCAGGGAAAGGGGTTGGGATTAAGCTTAGGGATCACTTACCCCTTATCTGTGTATCCCAGCCCTGACAATAAAGTGCATTATTAGTGAACGCGCTGTACTGCAAAAACAGTATTTATATACCAGTTAACTGGGTTGTATTGCATCAAGATACCATGCAATATTAGCAAGCACATTGTGCTGCATTAACAGTATTTATATACCCGCTTGCATGCATCATATTGTGTCACGATACTGTGCATTGCTGCCATACCTGTTTTATTTCATGCATTGTATTACCATTTGTAAATACCAGTGTACAGTGTGTTTGTAGAAGCAAGAGGGATGTTTAATTGTGTCTATGGTATGCCCGTAAAATACAGAAGAAACACATGCAAGCAAGTTTAAAGGGAGTCTGTCACCTAATTGTCACCAATATAACTTAGAGCATTGCCCCATAGAAGATTGCAGACACATCCCAGACATACCTGTGTGCACTCTGTGTCTGTATTACATGTCCAGGAAAAGCACTTTTATTCTGCTGGAAAACAGCTCCCAAGTGCCCAACTGAAACTGAAAGTAAAAACAGCTTTCACTCCTGACTCGATTTCTAACACTATATCTTCTGATATAGTGGAAATAATGCTATGATTCTGGTATCGTTTGAAAGGTTGGAATGCCACCTTTCAAAGATGGTCAGGTTCATATTTCTATTGGCTGCCAATCCCAAGATATGAGCAACTAAAACAAGCCTCCCCTCTTCTGTGTGGTTTGCTTTGGGCACTTGCAGCAGCAGAGCTGCTTTTCTTAGATATGGAAAAAGGCACAAAGTGCACACAGGTATGCTTGGGATGTGTATGCAATCTTCTATGGGGAAGTGCTCTTAGTTATATTGGTGAAAAACAAGTGACAGACTCCCTTTAATAAACTGTGTACCAAACATGTGACTTTTCATTTAAAAGCCTCATAATAAAATATCTGGTAAATGGAAGAGTGGAAAACAAAATACCTGGGCCTTATCATCCAAAAGTCAGAACGTGGGTGGCTGTAGCAGTGCAAACAGTAGTAGTAGCACCAGCACTCTGGCCAGTAGTAGTAGCAGCAGTAGGCCAAAGTTTGCCCTTGCCTCCAATAGTCGTCACATTATTGATGACAAAGAGGATGACATTGTGGGATGGATGGCTCCTCTCAGTCACAGCAGGATGATGTTGAGGTCACCTCTGACACCTTGCCTTAGAGCCAGGGATCACAGCATTTCCCCTTTTCCTCCTCTTTGCTGCTCCAGAAAAACTTTGCATCATCTCAGTTCTCTCTTCACTGCCCCCTCTTAGTGAATTGCCTTCTTTGTTTCCTAAGAAAAGGCAACAAAACCCACCACACAGTATGAAAGATAATAAAGAAAGTCTCCATGTTGATGAGTTGTTTGAGAACAGTCAGTATTCGGACTGACAAGAGGAGTAGATTCAAGGGGTGGTGGGGAACCCCATGCATAGCTATGTTGGTGGTAGTGGTAGTAGTAGTGGTACTTGTAGCTATGGTGGTGGTTGTAGGAGCAAATACAGAGTAGCAAATAGGAAGGGGGATCAAGGAGCCAACAATGATATACCACAATCTGTTAAAAGTGTTAGGGATGGTGAGGACCATGATGATGATTGTGTGTTGGACATGACCTGTGAGCCGGATCTGGGTGTTGAAGAGGAGGTGATATCTGAGGAGTAGGGTGGTGGCTGTGGTGGTGGTAATAAAGAGCATAGGCAATGTATGACCAAAACCTCCAAAAAAACTGCCAGTACCAGATCTGCCTCTTTTCGGGGAAAATCAGTATGTTACAATTAGAGATGAGCGAATATATTCGTAAATATTCGTTATTCGCACGAATATTTGCATACTCGTGAATATTCGTTATTCGTACGAATATCGTGCGAGACTCGTGTTTTTTTTTTAACTCCTCCTTGCAAGTTTAGCGCCTATTTCTTCGCCAATAAACATGCAGGGAAGCCTGGGGGACCTCCCGCCATGACCTTCTACCTTTTCTACGTATTTACGAATGATTGGCTGCATTCAATAGGTGACGTACGAATATATATAGATGCGAACGCCCCTGGCTCGGCTCAGACAGTAGTGGTTTTAGGAGAGGGAAAGACTGATTCGTGAGATAGGGATAGAGAGAAGTTTTATATATTAGCGATTTTTCGTTTATATTAGGCAGGGAACTGCATTTGAGAACCCAAAAGTCTTTTTAAAGACTCTTCTTCACTTATTCTTTGCGTGTGTATATATATATATATATATATATATATATATATATATATATATTCATATCTAAATAAACTAAACTAGATAGATATATATATATATATCTAAGATATATAAGATATATATATATATATATATATAGAGAGAGAGAAAAATATATATATATATTCATATCTAAATAAACTAAACTAGATATATATATATATATATATATATATATATATATATATATATATATATAAGATATATAAGATATATATAAATAGAGATAAAAAGAGATACATATATATATATATATATATATATATATATATATATATCTATATAAAGAGAGCGACATATATATAAATATATATATAGAGAGAAATATATATATATATATATATATATAAATAAAAAAAAAATATATAAATAATATATATATATATATTTTGAGAGAGATAATGGAAAACACCAGGGGCAAGGGTAGAGGTGGGAGACGTGGGCGTAAAACTGGTGTGGTGAACAGAGGCGGTGCCCGTGGTAGTGTGCAGGTTGACACTGTGCCTGCTGCTGTGGGAGCTGTTAAAAGACAGCATTTTAAAATGGCTGATTTTCTGCGAAAGCTTGCAGGGCCACAGGTTACAACTTTAACAGACCCCCACAAACAAGAGAGTGTGCAGAAATGGATGGCGGAGAGCACGTCCAGCCAGACGTCCACTGCCCCGTCTTCCAGCCATGATAGCCCATGGAGTGGACCTGTCAATCCTCCACCTCGCCCTCCTTCTCCCCAGCCTTATTCACTGGAACTATACAGTGAACCCATCCCTGATCTTCTACCGGAGGAGATTCTCTGCCCTGATTCACAAGACCTGGTGCAGTCTCAGGGTGATAAGGGCAGGGATTTATCTGTTGCATTTGAGGAGGTGGTGGATGATGACCAGACACAGGTGTCAGGGGGTGAGGTAGCTGGCAGGGCATTCAGTCAGAGTGTGGACTCCGAGGAAGAGCTGGCTGATGATGAGAGGACAGATCCAACTTGGACGGATGAGGCACACCAAGAAAGTGGTTCAGAGAGTGAGGTAGCATCAGCTTCAGCAACACATCCGCTTGGGATAGGTAGTGGGCTGGGCCGAGGGAGAAGCATGGCCCGAGCTACTACTCCCCCAAGTGGTCATGCTCCAGTGCGAAAACATCGAGTTTCTGTGGTTTGGAAATATTTTAGTGATGAAGTGGGTGATCGGCGGGTAGCACTGTGCAAACTGTGCCACACCAAAATAAGAAGGGGAGTAAACATAAAGAACCTCACCACAACTAGCATGCGCAAGCATTTAGAAAAGAAACACCCCACAAAGTGGTTGGCACTACAGTCAGCTGGTGATTGTGACACTGCTGCTGCAGCCCCTGTGTCACATGCTGTAAGTGACCTATTAGCCCCCAGCCAAGACACTCCAGCCTCCAGCCCTGCAATGACCCCTGCAAATCCATATCCTTCCACCGCCTCCAATCATGTGTCCAAGCGCAGTGCTAGTGTTCAGTTGTCGCTAGAGCAGACTTTTGAACGCAAGCGCAAGTATGCAGCCATCCACCCCCATGCACAAGCCTTAAATGTGCAAATCAGCAAGCTATTGAGCCTGGAGATGCTGCCCTATAGGCTGGTAGAGACTGAGGCCTTTCGCAACCTCATGGAGGTGGCAGCCCCCCGTTATTTGGTCCCCAGCCGCCACTATTTTTCACGTGTTGCCATCCCCGCCCTACATCAGCACGTGTCAGAGAACATCATCCGTGCCCTGACCAACGCGGCTAGTGAGAAGGTCCACCTAACCACGGACACGTGGACAAGTGCTGCCGGGCAGGGACACTATATCTCCCTGACGGCACATTGGGTTAACTTGGTGGAGGCTGGTACCGAGTCTGACCCTGGGGCCGCTCATGTGCTGCCCACACCGAGGATTGCGGGGCCTACCTCGGTCACGGTCTCTCAGACATACTTTACCTCCTCCTCCCACCCCTCCTCCACCTCCTCCTCCGAATTACCATCCGTGGGCACAGCGCCATCAGTCAGTAGCTCTAGGCGCAGCAGCAGTGCCGTGGCTAAGCGCCAGCAGGTGGTGCTCAAACTGCTGAGCCTAGGTGATAAAAGGCACACCGCCCAAGAGCTATTACAGGGCATCACGGCGCAGACCAATCTGTGGCTGGCACCGCTGAACCTCAAGGCAGGCATGGTTGTGTGTGACAACGGGCGTAACCTGGTGGCGGCTCTGCAACTTGGCAGACTGACACATGTGCCATGCCTGGCCCACGTGTTCAATCTAATAGTTCAGCGGTTCCTGAAGACATACCCCAATCTGTCTGATTTGCTCACCAAGGTGCGCCGCATCTGTGCGCATTTCCGCAAGTCGACCACAGATGCTGCCACTCTCAGGGCAGCGCAGCGCCACCTACAACTGCCCGCTCACCGACTGTTGTGCGACGTGCCCACGAGATGGAATTCAACATTAAACATGTTATCCAGAGTTTACCAGCAGCGCCAAGCCATTGTAGACTGCCAGATGTCAACTTCCACCAGAACTGGTAGTCAGGTTCCTCAAGTCTACAATGAGGAGTGGACGTGGATGTCTGATATCTGTCAGGTGTTAAGCAACTTTGAGGAGTCAACACAGATGGTCAGCGGTGATGCCGCCATTATCAGCGTCACCATCCCTCTGCTATGTCTGCTGAAAAAGTCACTCCTCAGCATGAAGTCAGAGGCTTTGCGCTTGTCACAGGAGATGGGGGAAGAAGATACGTTGCTGGATAGCCAGACCACCCTCCGGTCTGTTTCTCAGCACGTATTGGAAGAGGAGGAGGAGAATGAGGAGGAAGAGGAAGAAGAGGAGGAGACTGTTGGCGAGACTGAAGAGGGTACCAATGCTCATTCCTTCTTATCTGTTCAGCGTGTATGGGCTGAAGAGGAGGAGTTGGAGGAGGAGGAAATGGAGAGTCAGCCTGTTGAGGAAAGGGAATTCTTGCGTGTTGGGACTCTTGCACACATGGCTGACTTCATGTTAGGCTGCCTTTCCCGTGACCCTCGCGTTAGAAGCATTTTGGACAACACCGATTACTGGGTGTTCACCCTCCTGGACCCCCGGTACAAGCAGAACTTTTCAACTCTCATTCCTGTAGAGGAGAGGAGTATGAGAGTGAATCAATATCAACAGGCCCTGGTGCACAAGCTGAAACTATCCTTCCCATCTGACACCGCTAGCGGCAGAGGACGTAGTTCTGTGGGCCAACTAGCTGGGGAGAGGAGGGGAGCAGGCAGCTTGTCAAGCACTGGCAGGGGAACACTCTCCAAGGCCTTTGCCAGTTTTATGGCACCCCAGCAAGACTATGTCACCAGTCCCCAGTCTAGGCAGAGTAGGGGGGAGCTGTTCAGAAAGATGGTGAGGGAGTACCTAGCTGACCATACCAACGTCAGTAGCGATCACTCTGCTCCATACAACTACTGGGTTTCGAATCTGGACACGTGGCCCGAACTGGCGCTGTACGCCTTGGAGGTGCTGGCCTGCCCTGCCGCTAGCGTGTTGTCAGAGCGGGTCTTCAGTGCAGCTGGTGGCATCATCACTGATAAGCGTACACGCCTGTCAACTGACAGCGCTGACAGGCTGACGATTATTAAAATGAATAAAGCTTGGATTTCACCGGAATTCAAATCTCCACCGGGGCAAAGCAGCTCAACATGAAAATTGTTAATGTATCCTATCCTCCTTCTATTCATACACAAACTCTGAGCCAACAGGCAACTTTTCAGAGGGCCTACTGGCTCTCTTTTCAAACTATGTTTACAGATGGACACCTACAGGCCCTCTCTCCAATCAATGTTTTAGGAGGGTCAGCTACAGACACTAAAAAATAATTTTTTCAGGGGTCTGTTCACCACCAGTCCCTCAAAAATAATGTTTTCAGGGGTCTGTTCACCACCAGGCCTTCAACCATAATGTTTTCAGGGGTCTGTTCACCACCAGTCCCTTAAAAATAATGTTTTCAGGGGTCTGTTCACCACCAGGCCTTCAACCATAATGTTTTCAGGGGTCTGTTCACCACCAGGCCTTCAACCATAATGTTTTCAGGGGTCTGTTCACCACCAGTCCCTCAAAAATAATGTTTTCAGGGGTCTGTTCACCACCAGTCCCTCAAAAATAATGTTTTCAGGGGTCTATTCACCACCAGGCCTTCAACCATAATGTTTTCAGGGGTCTGTTCACCACCAGTCTCTCAAAAATAATGTTTTCAGGGGTCTGTTCACCACCAGTCTCTCAAAAATAATGTTTTCTGGGGTCTGTTCACCACCAGTCCCTCAAAAATAATGTTTTCAGGGGTCTGTTCACCACCAGTCCCTCAAAAATAATGTTTTCAGGGGTCTGTTCACCACCAGGCCTTCAACCATAATGTTTTCAGGGGTCTGTTCACCACCAGTCTCTCAAAAATAATGTTTTCAGGGGTCTGTTCACCACCAGTCTCTCAAAAATAATGTTTTCTGGGGTCTGTTCACCACCAGTCCCTCAAAAATAATGTTTTCAGGGGTCTGTTCACCACCAGTCCCTCAAAAATAATGTTTCCAGGGGTCTGTTCACCACCAGTCCCTTACAAATAATGTTTTCAGGGGTCTGTTCACCACCAGTCCCTTACAAATAATGTTTTCAGGGGTCTGTTCACCACCAGGCCTTCAACAATAATGTTTTCAGGGGTCTGTTCACCACCAGTCTCTCAAAAATAATGTTTTCAGGGGTCTGTTCACCACCAGTCCCTTACAAATAATGTTTTCAGGGGTCTGTTCACCACCAGTCCCTTACAAATAATGTTTTCAGGGGTCTGTTCACCACCAGGCCTTCAACCATAATGTTTTCAGGGGTCTGATCACCACCAGGCCTTCAACCATAATGTTTTCAGGGGTCTGTTCACCACCAGTCTCTCAAAAATAATGTTTTCAGGGGTCTGTTCACCACCAGTCCCTTACAAATAATGTTTTCAGGGGTCTGTTCACCACCAGGCCTTCAACCATAATGTTTTCAGGGGTCTGTTCACCACCAGGCCTTCAACCATAATGTTTTCAGGGGTCTGTTCACCACCAGTCCCTTACAAATAATGTTTTCAGGGGTCTGTTCACCACCAGGCCTTCAACCATAATGTTTTCAGGGGTCTGTTCACCACCAGTCCCTTACAAATAATGTTTTCAGGGGTCTGTTCACCACCAGGCCTTCAACCATAATGTTTTCAGGGGTCTGTTCACCACCAGTCTCTCAAAATAATGTTTTCAGGGGTCTGTTCACCACCAGTCCCTTACAAATAATGTTTTCAGGGGTCTGTTCACCACCAGTCCCTCAAAAATAATGTTTTCAGAGGTCTGTTCACCACCAGGCCTTCAACCATAATGTTTTCAGGGGTCTGTTCACCACCAGGCCTTCAACCATAATGTTTTCAGGGGTCTGTTCACCACCAGTCCCTCAAAAATAATGTTTTCAGGGGTCTGTTCACCACCAGGCCTTCAACCATAATGTTTTCAGGGGTCTGTTCACCACCAGTCTCTCAAAAATAATGTTTTCAGGGGTCTGTTCACCACCAGTCTCTCAAAAATAATGTTTTCAGGGGTCTGTTCACCACCAGTCCCTCAAAAATAATGTTTTCAGGGGTCTGTTCACCACCAGTCCCTCAAAAATAATGTTTTCAGGGGTCTGTTCACCACCAGGCCTTCAACCATAATGTTTTCAGGGGTCTGTTCACCACCAGTCTCTCAAAAATAATGTTTTCAGGGGTCTGTTCACCACCAGTCTCTCAAAAATAATGTTTTCTGGGGTCTGTTCACCACCAGTCCCTCAAAAATAATGTTTTCAGGGGTCTGTTCACCACCAGGCCTTCAACCATAATGTTTTCAGGGGTCTGTTCACCACCAGTCTCTCAAAAATAATGTTTTCAGGGGTCTGTTCACCACCAGTCTCTCAAAAATAATGTTTTCTGGGGTCTGTTCACCACCAGTCTCTCAAAAATAATGTTTTCAGGGGTCTGTTCACCACCAGTCCCTCAAAAATAATGTTTTCAGGGGTCTGTTCACCACCAGTCCCTTACAAATAATGTTTTCAGGGGTCTGTTCACCACCAGTCCCTTACAAATAATGTTTTCAGGGGTCTGTTCACCACCAGGCCCTCAAAAATAATGTTTTCAGGGGTCTGTTCACCACCAGTCTCTCAAAAATAATGTTTTCAGGGGTCTGTTCACCACCAGTCCCTTACAAATAATGTTTTCAGGGGTCTGTTCACCACCAGTCCCTTACAAATAATGTTTTCAGGGGTCTGTTCACCACCAGGCCTTCAACCATAATGTTTTCAGGGGTCTGATCACCACCAGGCCTTCAACCATAATGTTTTCAGGGGTCTGTTCACCACCAGTCTCTCAAAAATAATGTTTTCAGGGGTCTGTTCACCACCAGTCCCTTACAAATAATGTTTTCAGGGGTCTGTTCACCACCAGTCCCTTACAAATAATGTTTTCAGGGGTCTGTTCACCACCAGGCCTTCAACCATAATGTTTTCAGGGGTCTGTTCACCACCAGTCCCTTACAAATAATGTTTTCAGGGGTCTGTTCACCCACCAGGCCTTCAACCATAATGTTTTCAGGGGTCTGTTCACCACCAGTCCCTTACAAATAATGTTTTCAGGGGTCTGTTCACCACCAGGCCTTCAACCATAATGTTTTCAGGGGTCTGTTCACCACCAGTCTCTCAAAAATAATGTTTTCAGGGGTCTGTTCACCACCAGTCCCTTACAAATAATGTTTTTAGGGGTCTGTTCACCACCAGTCCCTTACAAATAATGTTTTCAGGGGTCTGTTCACCACCAGGCCTTCAACCATAATGTTTTCAGGGGTCTGTTCACCACCAGGCCTTCAACCATAATGTTTTCAACGGTCAGCTCACCAGCAGGCTGTCAATCTTAATTTTTCACGGGTGTGTCTAATGCCCTCCTTTATGTATAATAAAAGGTGTATCGGAGTGCCAGTTCCTTGTAATTTTTGGCTGGACTTGAGCTTTACGTACAAGTCAATATATGTTTCATAACATTTCTTCGAAGTATGTCAGGAATGGGTTAAAGGTTTTAAAAAAACACAAAACACAGGTTTAAAGAAAAATATTTTTACAATTACAAATTATTAATAAAAAACAAAATAAAATAAATATTAAACAGGAGGTTGACGACGCCTCGCCAACATGGCTTGCATCGCCGACACCTCTAATTGCAGGCTGCGTTGTATGCGGGAGGCAGCATAGAGCCGCTCATTGACCCTTCTGAGGGCTGCCTCCAATTCGAAGTCTGTGGGGATAGCTGTAGGGGTGGAAACATTAATACAATTAGTATTATCTAGTTAAAGGGGTTGTTGCACAAAAAATATTCTAAACTTTCAAAGCAGCACCTGGATTTGTATACTATAGCAGTTACATGTCATTAAATATTTTGTATATCTACTCAAACTGACTCAGTTATTCAGTGAAATGTATTTTTATTTAGCCTTTTTTTTCTTATGTCTTAGAAATGCTCACTGAGAAGGCCGCACATGCTCAGTTAAAATCTTCACTGCATCCTCAATCTTAAACTGCCTCCTGTCCTGAGCTGTGATAGGGAGAGATGGACAGTCCTGACATGCAGCAGAATAGACACTAGTCACACTATCCTTGAGTAACCAGCTTGACGTAGCACAGTAATTGGGGCAGATCTCTGGATCTATGTGAGATGCAGGGCTGTTTCTCGCTTTGTTAAAAAGAGATTGGCAATGTAGCAATGTACTATAATAATATTATGTGATGTATGTCACATTTTTGTTAAATATTTTTGGGTAACACAAGTTTCTACTTCTTTCACTACCTTGATTTTAAAATTTTTGTGATATGTCTGCTTCACTAACCACTTTGAGAAATAATGTGTTCACAGTCTAGTTATCAATAACATGTTGGGTGGCATGATCCTAGTGCTTGAAAATATTACACTTCAGTTAATTAGGGGTTCGTACTTACGGGATATCCATACTGGGTGTTCCTCCCAGGGTCCTGGGGAAAACTCAGCTTCCTCCCTGACGGTTTGAGCTACAAAAGATAAACCATAAATTTAGTTTATATTTTGAAGACAGAAGTTCCACCCATTAAATTTTTTATTTTACCTACCTTCTACCTCAGGTAGCTGGGCAGGTGGTGTAATAGGGGCCGGTGGGCTCCCTCTCAGGGTGGGG